>WNHD01001398.1:0-20536 GCA_011057455.1 Ganaspis sp. Gsp50
CTTATATTATGATATATATAAATTTTATTGGAATATTTTATACCGTTGGAGACAGTAACTACCCGCGCGCTTTAGCGCGCGTAGTTTTAGCTAGTAAAGAAATAAAATAAAAAATCTTTATGTAAATATTTTCTCTGATATTTGCTGCGATTGCTATTAAAATAGTTTAATTCGAGTCATTTGTGATAGTGTAAATTTTAACAATTTCGAGGTTTTGGTGTATTCCACGTGGAAAGGAACTTTTGCAAAAAACAGCAGTCCTCCAGCATATGCGTGACATTCGAAGTACTGATTCCCTAACGCTTAAATTGTATTAATCAAAACAAACAACGAGACCAGGCAGCATGCCACTTTCAGCATCCCGAACCTGCTAAAGCAATCTAGTATGTATGTATACTGTTTTGTATTTTACAAACAACATCCATTCTTGTCATTTTTTCCATCAGCGGTAAAAGCATTTTGCGCAAATTAATACCATTCAGAAGATTTTTTTGTCACTGTCAAAGGGATATTTTACGTTAAAAAAGCAAGTTATGTTTTTAAAAGCTACAGTTAACTTGAAAGTATTTCATTGATATCCTATATATATATATATATATTGTACCAATATACAACCTCTCAGAATAGTTACGAATAAATAGAGACAGAAACTAGACGAAATTCTAAGAAATAACTATTTTTTCGTTTTTCGAAACACTCCATTGTGAAAAATCGAGTCGAAAATTTTAATGTACAGGGTGAGTCAGAATCAGCTTTCAAAAATAGCAGGACAGATACTAGACAAAAGTTTAAAACATAACTATTTTTTTCCTTTCCCGAAATACACCATAGGTTAAAAATAAATCGAGTCAAAAATATTTATGTACATGGTGAGTCAGAATCGGCCATTCAAAGCAGGGCACAAACTAAACGAAATTCTAAGAAATAACTATTTTTTCGTTTTTCGATACACCCCATAAGTTGGGATGAAATCGAGTCGGAAATATTAATGTATGTACATATAAAATTCTGATTGAAATTATTCCCAACCTGTGGAGTATTTCGAAAAACGAAAAATAGTTGTACCTGAGAATTTCTTCTAGTTTCTGCTACTTTATAAAAGTGATTTTGACTCACCTTGTATATTATAATTTCTGACTCAATTTATACCGAACCTATGGGTCACTTCGAATAATGAAGACACATTTATGCCTTAAATTTTCTTCTATTTTCTGTTTTTCGAGTTTACTCTGACTATTCTGATTCACCCTGTATAATATTTCCGACTTGAATTATTCCCAATCAATGGGGTATTTAGAAGCACGAAGATAATAGTTTGAAATTTCTTCTAGATTCTGATTTTCATGTTTGTTGTAACCGTTCTGTGTCACCCTGTACATTAATACTTCTGATTCAATGTTTTTACAACCTATGGAGTTTTTCAAAAAACGAAAAAATAGTTTTGGCTCAAATTTACTTTTGATTCGTGTATTTTATTCAATTATTAGTATTTATTATTTTTTAGTTATTTTTGGTATACCAAATTGGTATAAACTGATTGTGGAGTATATATAAAATTTGAAGATATTGTGGTTAAAATGCGAAATAAGAGCTTGAGTCAGGGAAAAGAGTTCCATGTTTAAAAGAGTGCTTTTCGGAAATGAAAATACTTTTAGTGCGATCAAAATGTGAATCTGATAATAGAAAAAAATGAAATGAACAAGTAAATTGCTTTGAGCTCTTGATTAAAAATACTTTTCAAGACTAACGTTGTATTTATAAACTTTAGATGCTTTTATCTCAAAGAAAAAAATTGTTCTGTCTGAATTAATGAAAAAATAGTTTCACTGTAAGCGGATGAAACTAAAGAAGTTTACGACATGATTTTACGCACGCATGTTACGGGAGTACGTGCAGGATAGAAACAGCAGATAAGTTGATACGAAAGCATTGTAAGTTGACTGTGGAATCGCGATTCCACTCAGAATTCAAGCCAGTTCAAGATCCGATTGCAACTTCTCAACTTTAAACTTAAATAGGACATTAAAATCTCATTTTCTACTACTGGTTCTTTTAGAATTTACTTCACTTCCGTAAAAACTATCAGCCCGTTATGTTAAATGAATTTTATGTTTTTCAATTACTTTTCAGTTTTCAATGAGAAAATTTAATTGCAATGTAAATGAAAATTTATAAATTTCTGCGAGTGGACTTTTTTTCTTTTATTTTTTTCCTTTATGCAGTTTATTAAGTTTCACCAGAATTTTATACTTTTTCTTTACAGAATAAAACTTGAAAGTACTACAAAATTATTGAAAATACTTAAAATTTCTTTCAAGTATTTGAAATTACTTAAAACTACTTTAAAATACTTTAGAATACTTCAGAATACTATAGAATACTTTGGAATACTTTAGAATACTTTAGAATACTTTAGAATACTTTAGAATACTTTAGAATACTTTAGAATACTTCAAATTATTTAGAAATTCTACAAAATATTTAAAAATACTTAAAATTGTTTTAAAATATTATATACGTATACTTCAAATTATTTTTAAAAAACTTAAAAGTACTTCAAATGTTCAAAGAGAAACTCAAAATTATTTTGAAATGCATTCAAATACTTTAAAATCTTTGATAATACTTTACAATACTTTAAAAGACTTCAAACTATTTTAAGTATTTAAAAATATTAGCTTTAAGTATTAAGTAAAATATAAACAGATTTTAGATATTTTTTAAATGTTTCAAAAGTATTATGATACTTAATCAGACTACTTCAAGATTCTTAAAAAAAAATTAAAACTCTTCAAAATTACTGAAAATACTTAAAATTGCTGTAAACTATTTCTAAATACTTCACTATACTTCAAAATATTTCTAAATACTTCTTAAAACAGCAAAATATTTTTAAATAATTCAAAATATTTAAAAATACTAAAAAAATTCTTCAAAATATTTATATATATTTAAAATTACTTTAAAACACTTTAAAATATTGAAAATAAGTATTAAAGAATATTATCATTTTAAGTATTAAAGAAAGTATCAACAGATTTAAAAATATTAGTTTCTTACAAGAATTAAAATCGAGATTAAAACACTTCAGATTACTTGAAAATACTTCAAAATATTTAAAATTCCATAAAAGTATGTAAAAATTCTTCAAGTACTTAGAATACTTAACATTACTTTAAAATATTTTCAATATACTTCCCAATACCTCAAAATATTTTAAAATACTTCAAAATATTTAAATATACTTAAAATTACTTTAAAATACTTTAAAATACTTCACAATCTTTTTTGCTACTTTAAAATACTTCAGAAGACTTTAAAAGATTTTAAAGTATTTAAAAATATTAGTATTTCAAGTATTAAAAATGTACAAGCAGATTTTAAAATATTTGTTTTTTTTAATATTTCAGATGTCTTATGATACTTCAGACTACTTAAAAACACATGAAAATATTTTAAAATACTCGAAATTACTTAAAATTACTCAGAAATATTTCCAAATACTTCCTAATACTTCAAAATATTCAAATATACTTGAAATTACTTGAAAATACTTTCAAATATGAACTTAAAAATTCTTTATATTACCTTAAAAGACTTCCAAATATTTGAAGATACTTGAAAATAGTTCAAAGTATTTAAAAATATTGTTAATTTAAATTAATTTCTAGCTTAGAAAGCTTTTTCTGAATCACCCTGTATATGAAAATTTCTGATTCGATTTATTGCAAACTTAATACGTATTTCGAAAGATGAAAAACTATCTATGGCTTGGAATTTCTTCTAGTTTTTGATTTTCTGTTATAATTACATTCATTGTGAGTCACCCTATTTACTGAGAAGAAAATGATATGGGAATGAACACACAGAAGAATGCGGTATAAATTTTTTGTGTTTTTTCACATGAATTTTTGAAATTTACAAATTGACTTCAAGTTTATTTGTAGCCTTTTTATTTTCTCTCTTGATTTTCTTTCTAACACCCTACACAGTTTATTGAAATGGGTTAAAAACTCCATAAATTGCAAAAGTTAAATTTAAACATTTTTTTTAAAAAAATTGGAGGTTTAGAAAATAATATAAAATTATAAAAATAATATTCATTCCAATAATTGTAGTTGAATAATCTAATAATTGTAGTTAAATATAAAATATAGAATAAAATAAATACAGGAAGAAATATGCAAAGAAGTTTGAAATGTTTGAAAAAATATGTCTATTTTTTGTATAAATTAAAAAAATAATTTAAAAATAAGAGCTGCTGGGTTCATTGGAAAATTGCATAAATAATGCCTTCAATTTAAATAAATTTCTACAATGGCAAAAATTTTTCTAAAATTTCAATCCTCTATTTCTTTACTAAAAGAGTATTTTCGATTTCCCTTTGTTATTCTAGTTATTTTCTTGTTGCACACTTTTTATTTTCTTACCTGAAGGAAGTGACAAGATACCATTAAATGGACTGATTGGCCGGATAAGTTTCCTGAGAGATTCTTAAATGCGCGTATAACATCTATAAAAACAGAGATTAGTACCAATTTTATTGCTACAGAAACCAATGAAATCAGCTTTCTGCAATTTCAACAAGTAATTTTTACGTGTCAATTTTTTTTATGTTTCTTTCTTCCGTATTCTGTTCAATCGCCAATTACGTGAGCCAAAAAAAAAAGAAAAAATTAAAACCGAGTTTGTTAAAAATATTTATCTGACATTCTTCAAATAGACTTTCAATTTACAGTTGAAAAATATTATCTTAATCCATCAACTGTGTGAGAAGATTTTATTCCTTGGATATCAAGAACGTTTGGAAAAGAACATCCGATTATTATGAAATTTGATAAGTTGATGTTTTCTTTTCGTTGAATCCGAATATTTAAAAAAAACTAGGTTGAAGTTTACAACGTTTCATCGACGATTCTAAAGAAGAATATGTCACCAAGCGGAATATTATAAACATTTTTGCCCAAAATTCTTGTTTATACAATTTTTATATAAAAATACAAATTTGTGTGTAAAAGAAAAAAAGATCTTTTGAAATAAACATGGAAAAAAATGCATGGGAAAATATTTTTAATTTAAATTGTTGATCAAAAACATTGTGGACATGAATTTCGTATAACAATGCATAAATTCGAAATACATGAAAATGAAAATTACATGAAAATCAGCCCTAATAGATTTACAGATACAAAATCTAGACACCAAATTTCACCAAAATCGGTCACTTTCTGCCAATTCTATTCCCCATATTAAAACCGGTTATTTGAGGATTGAGCGGTACGAAAAATATCAAATTTCATGATAATCGGTCCATTTTTGTAATTTCCACTCGCGGTGTTTATTAATATTTAATTTTGTAAATATTGCGTATTTTATTTCGTGAATATTCTCTTAATATAAAATTACATGAAAAGGATTTTGCAAAATCACTTTTTGAACATCTCACGCGACAAAGATTATAAGAAAAAAAGTAGAATTACTAAAAACTCGAAGATTTCTAGTGTTTTCTTGACTACACTGTTGAATTAGAAAAATTGCTAACATTGCGAAGGTCGAGTAATTTTTGTCGGCAAATTTACGCACACAGCGCAGCGTGTAATTTTGAGCCTCATGCGAAAGCGCGCACCGATGCACGTGCGGCTTTCCGCTTTGTGTATTTCGTTACGTTCGAATCAAATATCACAACAGATTCAGAGCCACTAGTGTTTTTCTCTCTTGTTCGCAATCGTTCGACAACCACGTGAAATTTTTCGCCAAGCCTATAATTGACACTGAAATTTCCCGCGATTTTCGTCAATAAAGTAAGTCTTTTTTAACATAAAAAATCAACCGAAAGCAGGGTTTCTACACCTCTGGAAAACATGGACAACCTGGAATTCTCATGGAATTTCATTATTCCTCATGGACTCATGGAAATCTCATGGAATGTTCAGTGTAAATTTATTTTTACATTCTCGTCGTTTTAAAAATTAATTTATCCACTTTATGATGTTTATTAAGTTTTACCAAATTTTACAACTATTTCCTATAAGTTTCCATCCCTTCCCCTTAACTTGCGTCCGTAGTCGACTTAATTAGATTTGCTCACATTCATCTGGCCCTTTCTAACCAGGGTTAAGGGAAACTACACAAAACCATAACTAAGTTACTAAACAAAATTAAATTAAATTAAAAGAAATCAAACCGAATCATTATTCATGTTTGTTTTTAATCAACTCGAATATTTATTTAGCATAATTTATATTTTTATTTATACTTAATTTATTATACTTAATTTATATTTTATTCTATACTTGCCATTTAGCTACTAGCGCATAATTTTAAGTAACTTGAATCTTCATTTTGGACAAACACTTAATAAAATGTTTATTTAGAAAAAAATTTATCTGCCGAAGGTTCTTATTAATCGAATTTGAATTTTCTTTTAATTTTCATTTAATAAAATTTCCATTTAATAGTTTTCATTTCATCAAATTTATTTCACAACTTTGTTCTTCTAGACAATTTTTAGTAAGATCACTTTTTACTTTACATAATTTTCATTTTTCCTAAATTTTACTATTTTTATTATTATTGTTAAACTAACTTTGAATAAGAATTATGTTAAATAAAAAAAGAATTATTTAAACATTTTTAAAAAATCCGATTCGAAAACAGAAAGAATGTTTTTATTAAGAAATAAAAATTATGTTAACTATTGTAGTCAATAAATGAAAAATTATTGGAAATATCAAGTGCATCGATACTTGCATTTTGTTCAAGCATCAGAGAGAAGCAATATGGAGTGAATTTAAAAATTAATGGCTTGACTCCGTAAATTAGTGAAGGTTACCAGAAATCGGGGAAAAATGAAGATAAAACGAAACTTCTTTTTGTTTAAAAAATGTAAGATAAGCAGACAATAATGAGTTGAAATTGCACGAAGTTTAAATATCTGAATCTGAATCTACGTTCCAAATACACGAATGTGGTGTGAGAAGGTAGCCAATTAGAATCATGTGTACAGGATTTAGTTGGACTGAACTTAAGGGATAATAGCTGACTTTCTTAATTAGAAATGCAAGATGTGAAAGTCGATATAGAGAATTAAAGACAGCTGGATTTTTATTCGATATTTCAACCAAAATCAAAAAGTTTCATACAAAATTGTCAAACAAAAACATAATTCCAAAATTTTAATTTTCAAGTGTAAACAAACATTTACTTGTAATGGACATTTTCTTAACAAATTGAAAAAACTTTTGTATGAAAATATTTTTCTTGGATATTATAAAAAAAGAATTTGTTTTTTGATTTCATCGCTCGGACGTTTAATATCTTATTTATATAAAAAGAGTTTGCAACCATCGGTAGTTAAGAACTCTGATTCCTGAAAAATTGCAAGTTTGGCACATAAACCAATTTTAATCTTCCAAAAAAAGTTAGGGCGTTGCTGTGTTAACAAACTTTGACTAATAGGAATACGACATTGAAATATTAATAAAAATCACTCTTCCAGGTCTCACTTCTTCAATTTTAACCACTTCCAACTTTTACCCCCTCCTAAGTTTACTCTTAAAATTATTATCCCACCAACTTTTACACCCTCCAACTTTTACGCCCTCCAACTTTTACACCCTCCAACTTTTACACCCTCAAACTTTTACACCCTCCAACTTTTACACCCTCCAACTTTTACTCCCTCCAACTTTTACTCCCTCCAACTTTCACTCCCTCAAACTTTTACAGTTCTAACTTTTTCTTCCTTCAGCTTTTACCCCCACCAACTTTTATCTCCTCCAACTTTAGCCTCTCGCATTTTCACCCCCTCCAAGTTTTACGCCTCCGAATTTTGCTTCCTTTAACTTTTATCCCCTCCATCTTTAACTTCTCCAATTTTCACACTCTCCAAATTTTACACCTACAATATTTACTCTTCCAAATCCATTACTCTTCCAACTTTTACTCCCTCCAACTTTTACATCTACAACTTTTACTCTTCCAACTCTTACACTTTCAACTTTTACTCTCTCCAACTTCTACCCCCTCCAACTTTCATCCCCTTCAACTTTTATCTTTTGCAACTTTTATCTTTTGCAACATTTACATCCTTGCAACTTTCTTCTATTCAGGTTTTATCTCTATCGGGTCTCACCTCTTCGATTTTGACCTCCTAGATTTTCACCCAGTTAAAGTTTTTCCTTCTCCAACTTTTACCCCCTTAAGTTGGAGGGGGTAAAACTTTTTACTCGCTCCAACTTTTACAATTCTAACTTTTACTCCCTCCAGCTTTTACCCCCACCAACTTTTATCCCCTCCAACCTTAGCCACTTGAATTTTCACGCCCTCTAAATTTTACCCCTCCAAATTTTGCTTCCTCTAACTTTTATCCCCTCCATCTTTAGCCACTCCAATTTTCACCCTTTCCAAATTTTACACCTACAATATTTACTTTTCCAACTCTTATTTTTCCAACTTTTACACCTCCAAATTTTACATCTACAACTTTTGCTCTTCCAACTCTTACACTTTCAACTTTTACTCTCTCAAACTTTTACCCCCTCCAACTTTTATCTTTTGCGTCTTTTAGCTCCTTGCAACTTTCTTCTTTTCAAGTTTTATCTCTTCCGGGTCTCACCTCTTCGATTTTGACCTCTTAGACTTTTACCCCGTTAAAGTTTTACCTCCTCCAACTTTTCCCCACTCGAACTTTTAATTCCTCCAATTTTTATCACTCCAACTTGTCCCTTCTCCAACATTTAATCCAACCAATTTGTATCCCCTCCAACGTTT
The DNA here is from genome assembly GCA_011057455.1 of Ganaspis sp. Gsp50. Classification (NCBI taxonomy): domain Eukaryota; kingdom Metazoa; phylum Arthropoda; class Insecta; order Hymenoptera; family Figitidae; genus Ganaspis; species Ganaspis sp. Gsp50. The sequence goes on from WNHD01001398.1 coordinate 8,773, forward strand.
ACCCCTCCACCTTTTATCCACTCCAACTATTTTCCTTCCCAATTTTGCATTCTCTTACTTTTCCCTTTTCAACTTTGTCACCTCCAACTTCCCCCCTTCCAATTTTTATTTCTTCCAAGTTTGCGTTCTCTCCAATTTACTTGTTCCAACTTTTCTGTTTCCCTATTACTATACTTTTACCCCTCCGACTTTTATTTCCACAACTTTTATCCCCTTTAACCCATATCCCTTCCAATTTCGTATTCTCTTACTTTTCCCTTTCCATCTTTCCATCTTTCCCCCTTTCAACTTTACCCCTTCCAGCATTCCTGATTCCAATTTACCTCTTTTCAACTTTGAACTTAACTTGGTCATCTTTACTTGCCTCCTCTTAAGTCATCTCCTCCAAATCTCCTTCCCTTTCAACTTTTAATCCCTCGAAATTTTCCTTATTTAATTTTTCCCTGAATTCAAGTTTCCCACTTCCGAGTTCAAACTTTTTAACTTTTACATACTTTCTTCCATACTGTACAACTTTCAACTCTCAATTCTCCTAACATTATATTTTCCAATTTTACCCCTTCTCTTTTTAATTTTACTTCCTTTAACTTTTCCCCTTCCAACCTCACTTCCAACTATTAGTCTTTTTATGTTTTCTTCTTCCAACTTAACCTTTCTTACTTTCCTTTTCCAACCTTTCTACTTTAAATTGTTTCCTTTCCAATTTTTTCTAGTCTAACTTTACCCCATTCCTTTCTTTAATTTCTTAATTCTTCAACTTTCCCTCCTCACTCTTTCGTGCTTTTCGGTTTCCAATTTACCCCTTCCAACTTTTCTCCTCTCATATTTTACCTCATCAACTTTTGACCCCTTTAACTTTTCGCCATAAAACTTTTTCTCTTTCAACTTTTATATTTATTTGCAAACATTTAAAATTACTAAACCTCATGCTCAGCAATTTTTAATTGTGTGCAAGCCCAAAAAATCAAATTAGGGTTAGTAAAATTTATTTAAAAGTTTGAGAGTTAGTTATTTTTGGAATATTATATTTATTTTATGTATTAGTTGTTGTGTTAAGATAATTTATTTTATTAGACCAAAATGTATTTAAATTAATAAATTTAACACAATTATTGTTGATAAAAATAAAATTTGCAAGTGCGAGTAAAAATTTCTAAAGATATTGGCCCCTCTATTTTCGTACAGTTGCAAATGTTAAAATTAATCACTATATTTTGAAGTTCTAGTATACATATATATCTACTAGTCCATCAAAGGTTTTGAGAATATTTATTACAACATTTATTGTAAATTAAACATTTAGACCATTTTTAAGTTGAATGTTTATAAACAGTAAAGTTTTTAAGTAAACGATAAATATTTTTTATTATTTTAGTTTTTGTCTGACGCGTGTTTCTGTCAACATTCAGTTCTGTAATTTCTGTATATAACGTTATTTCAGAAATTATCAGTACGTATTGCTTCAAAGCTACAAGTGCGTGAGTTTCAAGTGCCGATGGTTTGCATTAAAAGACAAAAATATCTCATGCTTTTTAGCGAGTACACGACCACGGGAGTCAAATGAATGATCAGTCAGAAAGATGATTCAATTTGCAAAAATTAATTCAACTTTGTATTCAAACTGTGTGTTTTGAGTTTTCTCCTGCAATTAGAAGTAATTAGCCAAGTATTAATAATACAATATTGTGCGAAGTAAAATGCGAATGTGAAGTCATTAATTTGACACTTATAGTCATGGGTGACATACTGACCATGAAAAACGGATGCTTCTCAATGGCCCGCGTTTCTATTAACACGTCCCTGTCTACTATACTACTCAGACGTTTGACGTTTCGCGAAGGTCGGGACTCTCCCTCTCTCTCTTTTTTTTCTCTCTCTCTCTCTCTCTCTCTCTGTCTCACTTCCTCACTCTATTTCCCTCCCGCAACCTTTACGCATACGCACGAGTCGCGCAATCCTCAATTGACATTATCAGATGCAAATTTAAATATCGCTGCTGAAAAAATATTTCCATGCCACAAGGAAGGTATATTGGAATATTAGAACCTGCATAAAGGAAATTTAAAAATTCTTTGCTCTCCCCCCACCCAATAAAAATGTTACAAAATAAAAAATTATATATTTTATATAAAAGTTTTATTTTATAAAACTTTTTTTTAATAATTTTGTTTTATTAATTGTGCAGTGTTTTTATCAATTGTTTATTTATTTTCTCATAGAGGAAGCATTGTAATCGTGCTCCTTGTAGGAAATTTTATGCTCTTTCGGATTCCGATTACATAATTTCTGTAAATTTTTTGTTTTTTTAAATTACAGCTGCCTTTGTGCAAAAAACATAATTTTTTTGCAGTTCTTGGTTTAATAAACTTTTTCTTCACATTCTAACAATTTTTCGAATATTTTATTCACATAAAATCTTGCATCCATGGACTCCAGAGTTTACGAAAATCCATGACCCAGTTTGAAATTCAATATGGCGGCCTCAAAAACTGCATTTAAAAAGCAGAACTTTTTTAATTTTTAAAATTTTGATTACTCAAACTAAAACTCAGCAGTTTAGGCGATTTTTAGGTCGCTTACAAAGATGTCAAAAACTTTATTTACAAATTTTTGATTGAAAATAGCTCGCCAAAAATTTTTGTTTTTCTCAAACTTTGATTAATCAAAGAGAAACTCAGTTTAAGAGGATTTTTTCGCCCGCCGATTACAAATTTGGAGTCAACAACTGCTTTTCAACATTTATTATTTTTGGATGTAAATGTTTTTCAACATTTTTGAATTAGAAAGAAATTGGTCTTTAATCGTCGTTCTTGTGGCTACCATATTGAATTTCGAACTGGGTCATGGATTTTCGTAAATTCTGTCCAAAGCTTTTGTGCGTGTAAAATATTTCAGAAATCGTTTGGATGTGAAAAAAGAAGTTCATTTAACCACGAACTTAAAAAAATCGTGTTTTTCTTTGCTAAAAGACAGCTGTAACTTTGAAAGAAAACAAGAAATTGTGCACTTTCCTTCCGATTTATAGAATATTGAATGAAATTCATAGTTTAGTAGTGGAATGATTAATCGACTTGAAAAACATATTTCCGTACACAAAGAATACTAGCATCGACATGCATGTTTCGCTACACCTACGGCTTCATAAATAACAAAAACCTAAAAGAGATAGGTTTCAAAGACGAAAGTTATAGCTCTCCTTTTGTGGTTGGTACAGCTTGTTTGAGAGCTTTTCTGAAACATATTTTTTTCGACATTAATATGCGCTTGGAAAGTAAATTTTCGGGAAAATAAAAGTCATCGAATAAAAATTACGTCTAACTAAATGAAAATATACTTTAGAATAGCAGTAAATCCCGATATTATTAAAGCGTGGAAATGAAGAGGCCATAAATTAAAAGTACAAAGAAGTCGTAAATTTATATCTTTCAGTATTACGAGAGAACATCGCTAACTGAAAGAATAATTCACATTGTTTAAATAGCAAATATTTGCTGTCATTTCGTTCCGGTTACATTTCAATTTTATTTATTCATTTTTTAAACATAAACTTCCTCTTGTTTTAAAATTACTTTTTCTTCAATCCTTTTCTTTTAAAATGCCTCTTTTTTCAATCACTTTCTTCTAAAATGACTACCCTTATTTCTACCTTTACTTTCTATTTAATATCGACACGGTTAAAAAAGTATTGTTGTACAGGCTATATCGTTTTCAAACATATATATTAAAGGAACAGATAGAATAGAAAAAATTGAATCCAAAAGTCCTTTACCACTTTTCAAAATTTTGAGCCGTTGCAGAGTTACAACGGTTCGAAGTTGTCCAATAGCGAGCGAGCCATCCATCCCCTCTACGATCGCGCACCTGATCAGTACCACCACGATGACGCTACGGTACCGTAGCCGACACCTGACTGATTAACTGCGCGGTCGTCACTGTAGAGGGGATGGATGGCTCGCTCGCTATTGGACAACTTCGAACCGTTGTAACTCTGCAACGGCTCAAAATTTTGAAAAGTGGTAAAGAACTTTTGGATTCAATTTTTTCTATTCTATTTACAGCTTCAATTATGTATATAAATTCTTTTACAAGTGAGGTTTTAAAATTATTCTAACAAGTGTTAACAGGCATTAAAATGAGAAATATGTCTATATGTATATACATTTGTTACAAGAAACATATTTTCGAGGATGTCTGCAAAGGCAAAGAAAAATACCGTTTCACTGTCAGATATAACTAGACATTTTCGTTTTAATACAGTCATATCTGAGCAATTCGATTAATTATTGAATGGAAAAGCTCAAACAGTTCACAAGGGTCTTCGATATTGAAAGAAAGTGAAATAACATTCGCAACAGTTTCAATGTGCACGTAGAGCCAATACATATAGTAGAGATGAGCATATTAATAAGCTTACACAATTTGCTATATTTTCTGCTCATTAATGTCATTTAGGATTCTTGAAGCTCTTCCTGGTTTTTCTTACCTCAAGTTGCGTAATGGTTGCGTAACATTGTACTCAAAATGCAGTTGTAGCTCGTAGGAAATTCGTTCAAGAAACATAATTATTGTTAATAACAATTAATTACTATTAATGTAATTATTCCCCCATATCTGAAATTAAAGTTTAACATACATATTCATAAAGATCGAATGAAGGTGTATTACTTTTCACCTTTCTTATTCTATAAACTCGCCAAAAAATGTATACATAATTTAATTACATTTTTTTAAAATAATTCAATGTATAAAAATGTGGAAAGAGTTTTACAAGACTCAAGTGAGTGAAGCAGTTTAAAAAACATATTTTGACATATATATGCTTTCTAGTAAAAAAATATCGAGTTCAAAATGGCGGATACGATATGGCGTCAAATCCTTTTAAAATTTGAGTCCAACTCTCGTGTGCTTGGAAAAAAATTAACAAACTTCGAAATAGGCCAATTTGTTTAAAAGATTGTTTATGACTTTATCAATTCTTAAATCTTAGAATTTTCTTGACGTATATTTATCAATTCTTGGTAAAATGTAGATTTTATATTGATCAATCCAATCATCTCTATACAAAGAATTCAATACTTCATTCCTCACTTTCAATTTTAGTGAAGAAATATTTTTTATGCAAAAAAAATCCGGAATTTCCAAAGAGAAAATGGTGTAAAAAATTTGAATGAGAATTTCCAAGAATTCCTACGTACAAGTCTTGATATTCATGAGTGTCAAAACTCCACCAAATTTTATTAAAATCGGTCAAAGCGTTCTCGAAACCCTCTATAAATCGAAAATTCTTTAACTCGATGTTTTTAGTTTTTCAGTTTAATTTCGACTTTTGGATGTTGTACTGTATATGTAATATGTAATAATAATAATAATAATAATAGTAATAATAATAATAATAATAATAATAAGAAGAATAATAATAATAATAACAATAATTATAATATTAATAATAACAGTAAACGCATCCATTGACTCAGGAATGAACAAATTTCCTTTCATGAATTTTGAGATTTAATTGAAATGATACTTCTTTTACGGATTATAAACTTAAAAAAATTTTGATTAACTTTGAGCAATATTTGTTTTATTCTCGTATATTATTAAGTAACGTGAAATTTTTGGAAATTATACTTCTGGAAAAAGTATCTGATTAATTGTGCCACTTAATGAAATTTTGTCACATGTAAATTTCTTTTGTATAATATTCGCGTGTGTCCTTTATTTTAGTTTGAGAATTATCTTCTTTGAAATGAGGTGTGCATTTTTATTCTCAGCTCTTGTGCTTTACATTCTTGACCCAACGTTACACTGTACTTTTTTTCTTTCTGGCATGTTGCCTCAATTAAACTTCCTACTCTCATCCTACTCTTGGATTTACTTCAAAAGAAAAACCTCAGATTGTTAAAAAACCAAATTTTCCCAGCAATTTTCGCTTGATTCGCTTTCTGTCGAGAATATTTTTAAATTAGATTTTTCATTTAATAAAAATGCTTCCATGAATATTCTTATTTTATTTAATTTTTAATTTGAGTAGAATTTCTATTTAATTTTTATTATTTAATTTATTATTTTACTATTTAATTATTTTACTATTTAATTTAATTCGCACATTTTTCTTGTCTTTTGCCTTTCTTTTTGTTTAATTTTCAGTTTATTCGAGGTTTCATTTTTTCTTGGTAAAATTTTTTATTGTGTCATTCCACGGAATATTTTCAATCACATTTTTTTGTTAGTGAAACAATTTTTCTTCTAATTTCATATGAAAAATAAAGGATCGCGTTTTTTTTTTATTTTCTTATTTGACAAAAATTATGGAAGTTATGATTTTATAAAATTTAACATCTTTAGAAGTAGACGATTTTTGTTTTCTAGTCTAATAGTTTTCTTTTCTAGTGTAGTGCGTTTCAAAAAGCATCGCTATTTCTGAAGATGTTAAATTTAAAAAAATCATAACTTTCATAATTTTTGTCAAATAGGAGAATAAAAAAAACACGTGGTTCTTTAGTTCTCATATAGATTTAGAAAAAAAAAATTTCAATTAAAAAAATATATGAATGAAAATATTCCGTGGAATGTCCCATTATCTGGCTTGATTGGAGGCTTAATTTCAAATGGAAAAGATTATTTTTGACGTTATGGCTAGAGATTCTTTTATTGATCAAATTTCGTGCTCTTGTCTGACTATGAGAAACTTACACTACTTTCAACGAAACTCTTGCTTATTCTGCTCTAGCGATCGAACCTGGGAGCTCTCGAGCTTCCGTTTCAGTTTATGCGTTTCCACGAATGCTTTTTTGCACTTCTTTTCTTTTGTATTATGACTTGAGACAATCAGCAGAACAAAAGCTATTATAAAATATCTTCAGCACGACAATCAATTTAAATTTTATCTCAGAGAAAATGAAACAAAAACATTTTTTTTTTAATAATCCTGCACTGCGATTATCAAGAATTACGAGTTATTTTTTTTTAATTTTTCGTCTACATGGTAGTCGTTTTTTAAAATAATTTGATCTGTAACGCAGACGAGCAAATTTATTGTTTATTGTTTATTGTTTAATTGTTAATTAAATAAAATTGTGTTTGATCGAACCATTTTTGTTTAAATTAAACAAACTTATGTTTAGAACAAAGAAAATTTACTCAGTTATTTAGTTTTAAAAAATCGAATATTTTGAAAGAAGACGTTTCTTTATACATCTTTTGCATTCTTGAAAAAAAGATAAAATGTAAATATTGTATCTCTTATGTGCTTTGAAAACACATTGATTAGCCGTTTAATGGATCTTCTGGATCAATTCTATCCAAAGTTATTCACTTTTTAAAAATCTAGAATTATGAGAAAAGCATTTATATATATATATATATTATATATATATTTTTTGCATTTTTTAAAACAGAAAAGTAAATACTTTCCCTTTTTTACGCTTCAAAAACGCATCAACTGACCGTTTAACGAAACTTTTAGCTCAATTTTATTGGAAGTTATTAACTTTTTAAAAAACAAAAATTTTAGAAAATAAGATTTTTTAATGAATTCTGTTTTTAATTGTAGTGTGAATTTCAATATTTAATGATTGATTTATAGTTACTTCAAAACTGCATCTTCTAAGCCATCTTTAAACTTTTTATTATAATTCTATATTTTATTATTTTTTGAAAATTAAAAAATTGCGAAAATTAAGATAGTGGGAAGTAATAAAAATAATTTATAACTTTTTAGCTTAAATTCGAAATTTATTTTATGTAACTTTTACGTATATTTGTATTTTGAACTGATCTATATAAAGTACATATTTTACCAAGAAAGTATAAAGTAAATGACAATTTTTCATTAATGTTGTGCTTCAAAATTTTATTTCATGTCATAACTTATAGGATTATCATTTCTTGTGACAGTTCCTGTAAGAAAAATGTTTTACAGTAAAAAACGAATCGACTGACCTATACAAATTATTTACATTACCAGAAATTTAACAAAAAATTGCCGCTTTTTCACTATTTATGACAGTTGGAATGTAATAACTTTTAAAATTAACATTTTTTCTTTTTTTTTTAATATATTTATTTATTGTCGCTTTAGCTAAATTGGTCTTAAACGAAGACTTACAGAAATAAAGTTTACGTTGTTTCAGAAATTAATGACAGAAAATGAAAATTCTTCATGATTGTTAAATGTGAAAATTCACTTTTTATTGTGAAATATAAAATTGAAATTTGTTGTTACTTGAAGATTGCTTTTTGAAAATAAATTTTTTCTCTGAGGAAGCAAAATGTTTATCAAATGTTTATCCATTAATTTTTTAAATGAAAGCTGAAAATGAAAATGATATCATTTTTTAACAATTCGAAATGTACTTTTGTCGTCCACTTTTATTTGTAAAATCTTGTTTTTGGCATTGTAAGAATAATCGCTTTAGCGAGACTGAAAATGTTGCTTTATTGAAAAGTTTATTTTGCCGACGGCAATTAAAATTGAATTGCAAATATGATTGATAACCGCGGGCGCAGTTCTGCTCCGAGTGTAAAATGCACACAAGATTTTAGAAGAACGGAGGAATCGTTATATTTGTAAACATACTTGCGAAGCTTTATATCAGAACTCGAATATATATTGAAAGCGGCAGCACCACACGCACAGAAGAGAATCGCAGATTCGGTAGTTTAGAAATAGATTGCTTTTTGATCGCTCCCAACGACCAATACCATAATCCCAAATAGTCTAGCAGTTCATCCTCGTTTATTCATCCGTGGCTGAAGATCGATGAACGCGGAGCGAAGAACGAGCCGACCGACCGACCGTGGCAGCGAAAATTATTTTTCTCGTTTTGTTTCCGCTGTTAGTCTCTTTTTCAGCGCGTTGCTCGATAAGCACCGTCGACCGACGAAGCGTGCGTGCTTTAGACGTGAATAAAAACTGCGCTCAAAAGCGAGATGAAGAAAAAAAGAAAGAGAGATAAAAAGAGAGAGAGAAGAGAACGAAATGCAGTGAGAGAGAGAAAGAGGGAAGGAGAGAGAGAAATAGAGAGAAAAGAGAGAGAAAGAGAGAGAGAGAGAAAAAGAGAGATAAATTAAAGCTCGCGAGTCTGACGGGAGGCTGGAAAAGCTTGAGATAAAGAGAGAGTTAAGGGTGATCTGCTAGAACCAGGATAACAGAGATTACGCGTGATCTACTCGTGCCCGTCTACTTCCGCTGATACACGACTTGCCATCGTTATTCCGTATCGGTCAAACTTTTTTTTTCACCCTATTCCATTCGGCCGCTACAGTTGCCGAAAAACTGTTCAAATCAATCATAAACAGCTTCTTGCTAACCTCAAGGGCTTTCTTTGAAAGTTACAGCCCTTAATATTAATTTCAAGTAATTTTCCAAACCGTGAAAAGATTTTCCATCTAAAATTCACGAAAATCGACATATTTTTTTTAAATTTCTATAACTTAGCCGCATTTTATGGTATTAGATTGGTCTTGGTGTCAATTTACCCAGAATAAAACACTTTACAAAAGTCTCTATTGGCGCAAAAATGTAACTTGTACTTGAAAATATTTAAAAATACGTAAATTTGCTCTAAAATACTTCAGACTACTTCAAAATATTTCAAAATACTAAAAGTGTCTTTAAAATATTCCAAAATACTTAAAATTACTTTAAAATACTTCAGAATACTTTAAAATACTTCAGAATACTCAAAAACTTTAAAATATTTAAAAATACATAATAGTACATTAAAATATTTAAAAATTCTTCCCAAAACTGCTAAATATTTCAAAATACTTAAAAATATTTAAATATACTTAAAATTACTTAAAATTACTTTCAAATACATCAGAATCCTTTATGTTACTTTAAAAGACTTCAAGGTATTGCAAGATAATTCAAAATAGTTCCGAATATTTAAAAATATCAGTATTTTTAGTATTAAATAAGGCATAAACAGAATTTAAAATATTAAAATTTTAAAATATCTTACAAATATTTTAAATCATTTAGAGTACTTCAGAATACTTATAAATATTTTAAAATACTTCAAATTAGTTTAAAATATTTCCACATACTTCCCAATAATTTGGAATATTTAACAATACTTAGAACTTCTTTAAAATATTTTAAAATACCCCAAATTTTTAAAAATACTTAACATGAGTTTAAAATATATTTAATAATACTTAAAATGTTTTTGAAATATTTCAAAATACTTAAAACTCCTTTAAAATACTCCAGACTACTTCAAAATTCTTCAACATAACATTTAATAATACTTAAAATAACTTTAAAATATTTCCAAATAGTTCCCAATTCTTCGTAATATTAAAAAAAATACAAAATGTTTTTAAAATATTTAAAAATACTTAAAACTTCTTTGGAATACTTCAGACTACTTCAAAATATTTCAAAATAATTAAAATTACACTGCAAAAACTAGTGTCTTGAAAGTGTCTTACCGTAAGACATTTAGTGTTTTAAGACGCCAAAAAATGTCTTATTTTGGTGTCTTAAAACGTTAAACATAAAATTACTTTAAGATACTTTAGATTACTTCAAAATACTTCAAAATATATAAAAATATTTAAAACTACTTGTAAATATTTCCAAATTCTTGCCAATACTTCAAAATTACTTTAAAATACTTTAAAATTGACTGTTTACATTTACTACAGAAATTTGGGGTAAATGTAAACAGGCATCATTTCTTAAAAGAGACTAATAAACACTAATCATAACTGTGAATTATTGAACGATAGAATAATACTACTAAAATTTGTATGAAATATGATATAATACAATATATATTATATATGTAATTTATCATATATGTCAAAACTTTAACTGTTTCAAAAGTGCTAATGTAAAAAATGAATAACTTTAACAAATTTTAACCGATTTACATAAGACACAATAAATAGAGACACAATAAACACAATAAATCCGAGGTTTTTTGGGGTCACTCAATACAAATATGAAGTCAAATTTGTAAAATTAAAAATTGCGAATCCAATTTGACCAAAATAATGATCAAATTTGATTGAAACTTGTTATTTGATTTAAATATTTGTAATATTTCTTTCAAATTTATAAAATTTGACAGGCTTTAGCTACAGCCATGTTTTTGATTATTAAAAATCTAAAATCACACTTAAAATATTCAAGATATCAATTTTTGAGAACAAAGTAGTAATTTCTTAAATGTCTGAAAGTGATGTAAGCTCAAGTATGTATAAGTTTTAAGAAAGTAGATTTTTTTTTCTGCGAGGTATGGGCAAATGCTTTATGCACCGTAGCGTAGGAGGTAGTACGCCAACCCGTCTACACGGAGAAAAATTTAGAAGGAATGTTGCCCTAATTGTAGTGCAGCAGCGTTTTCTGAGTTTGGTGCAACAGCAGTCTGATTCTTGGGTGAGCAGCTCCCCCAAAGAAAGGGCAGCAGTTGCACCAACTTGAGTAAGGCATCTGTTCTATCAACAGTTTAGGTGCGCAGCGCTCCTCTGTGAAGCGGCAACATCACCAAACTAAGGAAGCATTTCTCCCAAACTAAGGGGGCTGTTTTCCTTCTTTCTTACTAAGTATTCTTCTTCTTTGCGTGAAATTTTACACAGATCTCGATCCTGCATAGTGTACTCTAGATCTTTAGCAGTAGCGTTTCTAAAAGAAATTCTTACACTTGTTACGCTACCCGAGTCGAAATTTAGGCCCTGATTTGAACCTGCCTTTTCAGGGTCTGTTAGGTTCTAAGAGAAGTTAAGTAGGGTGTAAAAGCAATGCAATTTA
>WNHD01001399.1:0-25763 GCA_011057455.1 Ganaspis sp. Gsp50
AAATTTTATCATGAAGGAGTAAAAGAGAAAACATGTCATCTGTCATTTTTGCTCTAATGCTTAGGGCCGAAAATTTTGACGTCTGCGCACTAAAAACTTAGCTAAATGAAAAGGTCTATCAAAATTCTCCAGGCCTAAGGGCGCTTCCACACACCCAGCTGCATAAATGCTGTCCTTCCGGTTTGCAGACCTTAAGGAAAAGTCACCATTCTTCTACTATAATCTTATTAGTTCATGACATATGATAAAGGCATATGTCACGAACTAAGAAAATTATAATATAAGAATGACGACTTTCATAAAATTCTGCAAACCGGAAGGGACAGCATTTATGCAACAGGGTGTATACACACACATACACCTCCGCCAGCAGGCCAGCCGAGGCATGACTGCACCTTTACGCTACCATGGGACTGGCCACTAAAGGTGACGTCCCATGACTGCGTTTTTCGTTGCGTTTTATCACTAGACCATAAGTGCGCAAATGACAAACATATACTTGCGTCTCTTTTTATCTCATATGGCCTAGTTATAAAACGCAAAGAAAAACGCAGTCATGAAACGTCATCCTTAAGCACTTTTTAATTTCCTGCAGTGATTTTAACGTAAAATAGACGCCAGACGTCACAATAAGGATTGCAGCAAGAAGCATAGAACTTTTCATTTTATTGCTTTGTCTTCTTCTAACTGATGTGTCATTGTCTGCACTAGAAAAAGACAACAGATTAAAATGAAAAGGTCTATTCACAGCTCATGAAGGTGCTGTCACCAAAGTGGTAGAGTTTGGCAGTGAAGATATTATTCTTGTAAGTTTGGCTATCTATCTTTTTGCCTCAACAAGAAGAAAAGACTTCTATAGAGTTTTTATATCGTAGGCCCCTGATTCGTGCTGCCACTTGTGGACGAAGGCTAAACTTATTTTTACCAACACATCAGCAGCACACTTGGGCCCAGGAAAATACGTCCTTGTTCATTCGTGCGATATCAGTGTAAACGTGTTTTTCATCGACATTCTTTCAGAGAAGTCATCAGAAAACCGTTTAAGCATCAGGTTTGATTTTAGTAAGGGTTGATAATTTTTGGGGTTCTTGTAAACCGCAGTTTTAGCGTAATTTTCAACCGTTAGAAAATGTTTCATTTAAATAAGATAACCAGATCTGCCGCTTTAAAGCAAGTTCCTGGAAACGATGTCATTCAAAGCGCCTTGGCACGCGCATTACCGGCGGCTGGAAGTATTCATTGTCGAGGTTATGCCGATCATCAGATTCCTGAACGTTTGAAGGATGTGCCCACTTCTGCAAATCCAAAATTCTTTGACATGGTCGAATATTTCTTTCATCGAGGCTGTCAGATTGTTGAGGACAAGCTTGTTGAAGATGCTGGAAAGAGCTCCAGATTGTCTCTAGAAGACAGAAAGAAAAAAGTCAAGGGTATTTTAATGATGATGGAACCTTGTGATCACATTTTAGAAACAACTTTCCCATTGAGACGTGATTCGGGAGATTATGAAATGATTACTGGCTACAGGGCTCAGCATTCAACTCATCGTACACCTTGCAAGGGAGGTTGGTATAGTATTCTTGTTCTTTCCTCATTCTTTTTTTTTTCAGCATTGTTGGAATTTTAATCGGCATTCTTGAACTAGAAAAAACAATGTCATGTGACGTTGTTTGAATGTTCCAGATGAGTAGTGAAAAAAAGTAAAGGATTCCTTTCATGCTTCTGAGTTAGTAATTCTTTTCTTCGAAATCTTATTTAATTTTCTAAACCTTATAAGTTTTAAAACAGAAAATGAAATTAGTTTCAAATTTTAAATGAAATAATTTCAAATTTTGAACACAATAGTCAAATGACTTTGAATCCTAGTAATTACAAAGATAATTGTAAATATTATTTCTGAGTCATGTGTTGAAGTAAATAAAGTTAATTAGAAGTAAGCAATAACAGTAAGTTAAATTTGAATTTGTCCTCCTAAAATTGGGGTCAAATGGGTGGAACCTTGATGCATATGTACTCCATAACTTAAGAAGCCCCTGATACACTTAACTTGTAACATAATTTGAACTAAACGAATCATAGAAACAAAGGTATATTATTATTTTGTTCAAATTATTCCTATAATAACAGACATGTGCAATTTACTGTTTGTACATTATCAGCTAAATCGTTTTACTATGATAATTTATTTTACAAAAAATTGAAACGGAAAACAACTCAGAAATAAATAACATTAGTAGAATATGTTATTATAAACGAACTTTTATCAAATCAAATTATTATATCTAATGAAGTAAGATTCAATTAGAGTTTTATTTTGTTTAACTAAATGACCATCATTTTGTCTATAATTAGAAGATATATGTGTATTAAAAAATAAATTGTAGTTAATAATATTAGTATTTTATTTTTATTATTAAGTAACATATACATTTTTAGTAATAATATAATATTTCTAAGAATTGAATTCGTAAAGTGCACAATATGAACTTCATAGACTCTAATATTGCATCGTATAATTAAAAATGGTATAAATTGATTCATTCAACTAAAATGATCTCATGGGTCTCATATTTCCCTGAATAAAATGATTATGCGACTTTATCGTTTTATATTTCAATAACACTTACAAAATAACAAATAACACTCTTCCTTATACATAGTGATATTAACGGATATTTATTTCCAGATGTAGGTATATCTTATTAATTTTTTAAGTATACATGCGATTATTTTAAATTTTGTTTTCAAACAGGTCAACATCTATTTTACTTTGTGTGAATAACCTATAATTTTAAATTAATGTTCTAAAAGTAACTCAAGTCATAATCGTGTTAACTAGTTGAAGAAAATCACACCTTCATTTGAAAATCAACTGAATGTTGTTTTTAGTTTACCTACTTGATAAGCATTTTGATGACGTAAACTGTAAAACTTGTTAATTTAATATTATCATGAATGTAGAACATTTCAGAATTTTCTTTGAATTATAAATTTAATAATAGCTAATAAATGTTTATTACACCTTTTTATAATTTTCTATATCTTGTTTATTTTATTAATGTCACACTAATTAAAATCATCATTTTAAAATCATCACAACAGTTTAAGCATATTAATATTAGTTCTGAAAGCCAGCTGTATCAAGTTTTTTTTTTCATTTTGCACTCTTGATGATTAATCATCAATCACGTGAATGCATACACACGTGCATTCTACTTTGATTTCGCAGATGTAAAGAGTACAGTTTCTGTATAAGAAGTAAAATTATTATTTTATCAGAAGTTATAAAAATGATGAATTAGTAGAGCAGTAGCGATAATGTTTCTTTGTTTCTTATTTTCATCAGTTATTAGGAATATTTTGGTCTTATCAACATTATTGTTTAAATTATTTTCGTCGAAAACATTGTTTTGTAATAATATTTATAGTTTCAAAACATTAGTTTAATAAATTATAAATGTTAGTACCTGATGTTTGTTATTTCTTATTTTAAAATATAGAAAATAATATTCTTATAGAATTTGCATTTTTAAAAATGTTCTGTTTTTCGTTTTTTGTGTAACAATACTTTTATTTATCTTATTTTATTTACTTTGTAATTATTGACATTTAGATATAATAATTTTATGTTTTTATTGTTTTGTGTAAATTTTGTTTTCCATAATAAATTGAAAACTTTATCTTAATTGTCTGTAAAGAATATTCAGTGGGCTCAAGAGGTTCTATTTTAGAAGCTTGTTATGTAACAAACGATCGTTTCATTTTTTCTCAATGTAGGTAGGTCTACGTTTAGATTGTAAAATCGATTATTGTGGAGAACCTTTTTTAGGCCGTGTTAGAAGAATTACAAGTTTAAGGTTATTATAATAAACCTGTCTATCGTCTTATATATTATCGTTATCAATATGTATAACGTCTTCTTTTTTTTTTTTTTAAAAAAAAAGCAATTTAATAAAATAATATTCACTGTCAATTTAAACAAGTTGAAAACAATAAAATGCAATGCAACTCAACTTTTTCAAACTTTATTTTCTTTAGACAAGTAATGAAATATAATAAGCTTGAATATGTACTTTTTATGTACTTAAAATGTAATTAAAATAAATTGAAGTTACTGATAAATATGATCAATTATTAGAATTATTACTGAAAATGTGTTTTAAATTTCAAGGCAATAAATGTTAAAACCTTGATGTGATTTGCTTCTTGGAAAGCATATTAGTTGGTTAAAAATAACTTGGAGGCTCGTCTTCGTAAATCCGACAAACCTCGACTCTCTTTAATCGAAGTAAACAAGTTCTCGAGACTTTGTCACATTGTTATCTTGACTGATAAATATCTACAAAATTATTTAATCATGAACATTTTGATAAGATTAGCAAGTTGCTCAAAAGCATATTTGTTAGTTTGATTTAGAATAATGACGTTTGGTTACGACTAAGTCTCATACTGACATGCCAAGTCTTAGTCATGCTCTAAAAACATGAAAATTTCTAATTTAGAAGCTTTGTATTTAGAATTAAATAACTATTTCTTAAACAAACTCTTTCGAGCAGATGAATATGTAATATTCTTGTTTTAAACTTTTGTCTTATTTATAAAGATTAAATCTACTTTTTCAATATGAATTATTGAAATATTAGATGATTAAAAGCATTAAAATAATGTGCATATGTAATGAAAGAAAATAGCATGCTTTTAACAATGCCAGACAGTCTTCAAATTATAAAGGAACCGCTTGCCAATTGATGAGTTAATTACATACTAATGTAATTAGGGGTTCATGGAATTAAAAGACGGATCATGAGCTCAAGGTAAAATCTTAGAATAAACAAGTTCATCAACTAGATATTTTTCTAATACAATATCTTTCAAGAATTTATGACTCAAATCTGTAGCAACTTTATGTAGCTATACTGATATGTTTTAAACTTTTAACAAATATATTTATGAATTCAATGGAAAGTAGGGAAAATCGCCTGATAAACATGCGTACAATAATATACTTAAAGCTTGCAATGTTTGTTTCCTACTATGACAAAATAAAATTCAAATTTTTGTTTTCTTAATTTGTGCTCTAGCATTTATTTACCAACTTTGTAAAGGGACAAGGCCAAATAGAATGTTTGGAAGTTGTATAAAAATATTTTAAAAGTGGGACACTTGAAACTATTTAACTATTATAAAAATCTATGCCTCGTAATGAGTAAATTAAATTGAGTTACTTGTCTAATACTCATTTTTAATACATATAAAAAAATACTTAAATAAATTATGAAATAATACTTGGTATTAAACGTCATAGTACTCAAATTTATTTTCTGTTTTAGAGTAAAGAAACTCTTTAAGTTTAATTTAATTTCAAAAATATTTTAATAATTAAGATGAATAAAAAATTGAAAAATTGATTATTATTACTCATTAAGTATAATCTAGGTATGTATCATTACATAGAAATGGAATCAATTCCTGAAATAAACCTTTATTATATTATAAAAGAAAATAACGAATAAAAATAATAAATTGTCCTCATGAAAAAAATGGTCATGGCGTTATGGGCTGATTTTAAGTAAAAATAGATAAATGAGCCACGTGCTGAGCTTTGAGTGTTTTGCATTCAACTGTCACTACTTGGAGCACTTGTTGACGTCAAAGGTCGACAATGTGATCTATGCTCTGAATTTGTGAGGTGTCTCATCCCAAACAAAATGAATTTAAAGTAATTAATCGATTCTAAAATAACTGCCTCAATTGTTTATTCTTTTGTATTTATTTACAGGTATTCGCTTTTCTATGGACGTCTGTCGAGACGAGGTCAAGGCCTTATCTGCCCTGATGACCTTTAAATGCGCTTGTGTGGATGTGCCATTTGGTGGCGCTAAGGCTGGCATCAAGATCAATCCAAAGAATTATTCTGAACACGAATTGGAAAAGATTACCAGAAGGTTTACTCTTGAGTTGGCCAAGAAGGGATTTATCGGTTAGTTTGTGTGTTTTATCAATCTTGTTTCTAGATTCCGAAACAAGTATCTTTTATTGTTGAAACATTCGCATGTGATTTCATATTATATCTCTTGAAATGGCAAAGTGAATCTGGAAAATAATAAAACGAATTAGAGGCTTAATTTTAAATTGTTATTCCTAGGACCGGGTGTCGATGTTCCTGCACCTGACATGGGAACCGGCGAGCGAGAAATGACCTGGATAGCTGATACTTATGCTAAGACAATTGGGCATTTAGACATTAATGCTCATGCTTGTGTTACTGGTAAACCAATTAATCAAGGAGGAATCCACGGTCGCATTTCGGCAACTGGTCGCGGTGTTTTCCACGGCCTAGAAAATTTCATTAATGAAGCAAATTATATGGGAATGATAGGTATTAAAATCAAGAATCATAATTTTATTTAAAATTTTAAAATATAAAAACGATTACGTTTTTTACTAATTTACTAAATTATAATGCAGGTACAACGCCAGGCTGGGGTGGCAAAACTTTCATCCTGCAAGGGTTTGGTAATGTTGGTTTACATTCGATGAGATATTTGCATCGAGCAGGAGCTTCTTGTATCGGTGTTATCGAACATGACGGATCTATTTACAATCCAGAAGGCATTGATCCCAAAGTAAGTAGATACGAAAGGGATAATAACAGATTTAAATTCCAATTTCGTATTGGAAAAATAAAACAGATTTTTTTATTAATAGTAAATGTTGGATTTTCGTATCAATATTAATTCTGCTTTGTATTTAATAGCAACTGGAAGATTACCGAAATGAGCATGGCACTATTGTTGGCTTCCCAGGAGCTAAGCCATACGAAGGTGAAAATCTCATGTACGAACCTTGTGAAATTTTCATACCTGCCGCTGTCGAAAAAGTGATAACCACAGAAAATGCGGGACGTATTCAGGCTAAAATTATTGCTGAAGCTGCAAATGGACCAACTACACCTGCCGCTGATAAAATACTAATTGACAGAAATATTTTAGTTATTCCAGATTTATATATTAACGCTGGTGGTGTCACAGTCTCTTTCTTCGAGTGGCTTAAAAATCTTAACCACGTTTCATACGGTCGCCTTACATTTAAATATGAAAGGGAATCCAATTATCATCTTCTTGGTGAGATTATTCTTTTAAACTATCAATTATTAATTAAATAGTATTAAATGGTTTTTAATTTAATTCATTATTTCTTTGTTCTTTTCTAGATTTAAATTCTTTAATATATATCTTTTTCTTATATGAACAATAAAAAACTTCAACTCTTTTAAATATTTATATGGAAATCAATGTTTATTCTTATTACAGAATCTGTCCAAGAATCTCTCGAACGTAGGTTCGGTCGTGTAGGAGGTCGTATTCCCGTAACTCCGTCAGAGGCTTTTCAAAAGCGTATTTCTGGTGCTTCCGAGAAAGACATTGTTCATTCTGGTTTGGATTACACGATGGAACGATCAGCAAGGGTAAAAAATATATTCACTAAATTCTAATCATGTTCAATTTTATATTGTTTCTTTAAATTTACACTATTTTAATTTTAAACTCGTATTTATCTTTATAATTCTAAGAAAAGTATCCAGTACTTTATAAATTCATGAAAGTAATTACACAAAACTTTTGAATTATTTAAGCAATTGTCACAAATTTAAAATTTAAGATTACTTGAGATCTTGTTTTAATGTATAAAGCTGTAATTTCTTTTTATTCAGGCCATAATGAAAACTTCAATGAGATTCAATCTAGGTCTTGATCTCAGGACAGCTGCCTACATCAATTCCATTGAAAAAATATTCACTACTTACTCTGAAGCTGGACTTGCTTTTTAGACCAATTAAAAAAGACGGTGATTCTTTTTACACTTTATGACGTATAAAAAAAATAGGTTGAAATCAAATTATTAACAACAGTATTGTTGAAAGTCCACACATTTTTAACGCCATTAGTAAAGTAATTGAACAGTTAAATGTAGAGCCGTTATTCGCTCTATAATCGCAATAGTTCATAACCTGATGAATACTTAATATTTTAAAATCGTTGACGTATCCCCAGAGCATGTTTATTTTATTTACAGTTTTTTTAAGCTTTAAGTACATACACTTTCCAGCGACATGTCCTCCTCCATGAATACTTGATATTTAAGTTAAGGTGGAGATGAAATAGAGCATTTTTATATTTCAATTTTTATTCTTGACACATAATTTTAAGGCTAACTGATCACTTTGACCATGAGTTTGTACATTTTCATTGACTGGTGTCAAAACGGTGCTGCCTACTATTGAAATCAAGCAGATATTTCAGACTATTTATGAAAGTAACTTATTTCTACGGATTTGCAAAATAGTGTATTATACAAAACAATTGTTATACAACAAAGTTATGTTAATAAACATTAACGACATTACCACGTTATTAGACGATTTTGTGTTTTCATTTATAAGTTTTTTTTATATTGATCTCTATTAGAAAAACATACATGGTTATAATTATTATGAATATATACCTATATGTATACATATAATTCCATACAATTTTGACAAAAGACTATCACATGTTTTAAAATAAGCATAACACAACTTTTTATACTTATTGAATTTCTATTTTAAAATTTGTAAAATATTTTGTAGTGTTTATACTATACTTTTTTTTTTTTTTATATATTAAGTTATGAAAATGTTTAAAATATGTAAATTGACGAGAATAGAAAATTCTGTATGGAAGATTTCTAGAAAGAATTTTAGTTTTTGTGGAATTTTACATGGACCTCATAAAATGCCAGATTACTTAAAAAGTGTTGGAGAATCAGAAGATCCGAATTTTGTGCACATGGTTGAATACCATTTTCACAGAGCTATTGAAATCATGGAAGATTCTTTAATGAAAGAGTTGAAAAAGAACACAAGTATTCCTAATGAACAAAGACAGAAACGTTTAAATGGAATTATCAATATAATGTCCAATTGTCAAACTGTCATGGAACTTAATTTTCCAATTCGCAAGGACAATGGAGACTACGAAATGATAACGGGATTCAGAGCTCATCATAATTCCCACAGGTAATAAATCTTTAAAAAAAATTTATCTTAAATGTGAATCCCATTATTTCTTGGCAAAAAAAAAAGAGAAAACTTGATGAAATCAGTAAAATTTGTCACCTAGTTTTGTTTCTTTTAAATACTTTTGAAATAACTTTAGATTACCAATGAAAGGAGGAATGCGATTCGGATCAGATATAACGAGGGATGAAGTTAAAGCTTTAGCATCTTTAATGACGTTTAAATGTGCCTGCAACAATATTCCTTTCGGAGGAGCCAAAGCTGGTGTGGTAATTGATCCAAAGAAATATTCTGCTCAAGAACTGCAAAGAATTACTAGAAGATTTACATTGGAATTGTCGAAAAAGAATATGATTGGTCCAGCAATCGATGTTCCAGCACCAGATATTAATACAGGTTCTCAAGAAATGTCCTGGATGGCAGATACTTATGCAAAAACATTTGGTTCGTATAAAGCAATAAAAATAAAGTTTATAAAATTTAAAGTCTTTTTTAAGAATATAATTCTCAACATAATATTTATGTTTATTTATTACTTATTTCTTCTATTATTTATACATAATATATTACTTAGTCTATATTTATTTTAGGAATGAATGATATACATGCGAATGCAGTTTGCACTGGTAAACCAATTAATCAAGGCGGAGTACAGGGAAGAATACAAGCCACAGGACATGGAGTATATTTTGGAGTTTTAAATTTCATATCTGAAGAAAAATGGATGTCGAAAATTGGTCTCAGTACAGGATTTAAAGGCAAAACTTTCATTGTACAGGTTGAGTCAGTCTTCGAGTTTTAAACGATAAACGATAAAAGCTACGAAAGATTTTTTATTTAAAATTTAATCATAAACAGGGATTTGGAAACGTTGGTCAGTTTGCATCTCGTTATTTTATAAAAGCCGGAGCAATGTTAGTCGGAGTTATTCTTCGTAACATATCCCTTTACAATCCCAAAGGAATAGATCCAGAGGTAAATTTATGAAATGTAAATCTAATAATAAATAGAATAACTTTTTTTATGAATTCGTCCAATTTTTAGGGTTTAAGAAAACACATGGAAGAGAAGTGTACAGCAGAAGGTTTCGCAGGTGCTGAAGTGTATAAAAAAGGAAATTTAATGTATGAAAAGTGTGATATATTTGTAGCAGCTGCTACTGAAAAATTGCTTAAGAAAAAAGATGCTGAGAATATTCAAGCAAAGGTATGATGATAAGGCTGTTGGAATAAAATTTACCTTCAAACGAAAAATTAATTCAAAAAGTAAGAATCTAAATAACGGGAAGTGTAGAAGTTAGGGAATTAAAAAATCAAGCTTTTTAACATTCTAGTTGGTTCTATAAATTTGTTTTTATTTATTTTTAAATATTGTTCAATTCTACTTTTGTTTTCTAAAGTAAAAGAATTAAATCATGTGTTTTATAAATTTTAATTTATGCAAAAATGTATTTGATATTGTAGATTATTGCTGAAGGAGCCAATGGACCTTGTACACCTTCCGCAGATAAAGTTTTTCAGAAGAGAAACATTTTAGTTATTCCAGACTTATATTTGAGTGCAGGGGGTGTAACTGTCTCGTATTTCGAATGGTTAAAAAATATAAGTCATGTCTCTTTTGGAAGACTTCATTTTAAATATGAAAGAGAATCTAGTTTTTATCTTTTAGGTATAGATAAAATGTTAGTCTTTAAAATAAGGAATCTTAAAAGTGTTTTATTTATAATTTCTGATAAATTCAGATTCAGTGGAGAAATCATTGAAAGAAAAGTTAGGCGATGTAAAAATTAATCCATCTGAAGGGTTGGAAAAAAGAATAATTGGTGCTACCGAAAGGGATATTGTAGAAAGTGGTTTAGATCATTCAATGGAACTTACTGCATATGTAATTACAAATTTGCAAATATATTTATTGTTATTAATTATATAAAAGTGACAGAAATTAAATTGTGTTTAAAGTATTAACTTTGTTATAAAATGTAAATAATATATATATATATATAATAACAAATCATTATTATATAAACAAATAAAAAGTAAAACTCTTTGATTTTAGTGCATTATGAAACAAGCAGAAGATCTTAATTTATGTTTAGACATCAGACTAGCAGCTTATTGTTATGCTATTTCAAAAATCTTTAGGACCTATGAAACTGGAGGATTTACATTTGAAATGTAAAATAAATTAAAATTAAATTGTTTTATTCATTAAATTTCATAAAAATTGAATTTTAAAATAAATAAATGTATGTTAATAAAGATTTCAAATTCAACACCAATATTGAAAATAAAATATTCATTACAAGTGTTTTTCATACATTTCTCAATAACTGGTTAAAAGCTTCGAATTATTTATTGGATCAAGTACCGTGATCGTCCAATACAGTTTCTGTCCACTTTAATTTTTATTATAACTTTCGTAATTAATTTACTTGCTTCAATGTTTTTACTTAAACTAATGAATTAATTTCATGTTAACGATAATGCAATAATTTAATAAGTTAATTTGCATTATAATGGGGGAAATTTGTAAAAATGGACAGAGACTGGGACATCCACGGTATACTAAATAGCAGTTTTATTAGAATTTAAACAATGTCAAGGCAGTTATTGCATGCGGCTCTTTAATTAAGCAATTTTCATTTTAATCTTTTGTCCTCTTCTAGCACTTACAATGACTCATGGATTAAAAGAAGACAAAGAAATCAAGTGTAAAGGTATAAATACACATCTGACGTCACAATCTGCAATTCTGCAGAGTGAACGCGCCTTAACGGATTAGTTTGGACCAATAAGATTTTAGTCTCTAACGGCAAGTTTAATTATTGGTTCGTTCAATCTCTTCCTCTAATCCCCAGTCTGTGGATATGACTTTACCAAACTTACAAATGAGCGGGACTTGTTATATTTTGAAATGTTTGTTATTTTCGGTCACGTGAGTAAACAAAATGAAAATCATTTCCCTATAGAAAAACACAGTTATCCATTCAAGATAATTGTATACTGCGATTTATGACATAACAAATTAGTGCGGGTAAAATAAAGAGTTTAATTTTAATTTCAACTTACAAAAATAAGGTTTTAAATGCGTGGATTTCTATGATTTCAATAATCTACAACTACTTTTAGTTTTGTTAGAGGTTAGGTAAAAAGATATTTACATACTCTGCAAAACTATCGAAATAAGTGAGTTTTTACTATATTTATTGGTTTCTTTACAATTGATTGTATTTAATATTTTAGTTATTTAATAGTTTAGAAAAACATTACAAAAGACGGAGGTTACAACAACCTATACAAACTGACACCTTCTCATGTAAACTTTACTTCGATTGGAACAAATTTCATTGCAATTAAATTGCTTATTGACCATAATTCAAAGTAATAATATTTTTTAATTTAAAAATTTTAATTTTTACATCAATAAACATTTTTATTGATTTCGTATGCATATAAAATTTGATTCAAGTTTTCTGACGCTGTTAAGAAAAATTTACCAACCGGCTCGTTGGTCTAGGGGTATGATTCTCGCTTCGGGTGCGAGAGGTCCCGGGTTCAAATCCCGGACGAGCCCAATTACAAAATTTTTTTACTATACGTTTTATTTTTTTTACTTTTCCCGATAAACTGCTTTTTAACATTGATATGTAATATCAATATTTTCGTACAGGATTTACAAGTGTGTTTTCTTTATTTTCACTTGCTCAAAGTTCTTCATACATTTTAGATATATTTTATATATAGTTATAAAGAAGTTGTAAACAAGTGTAAAGAAGACAAGAATCATGTCTGTTTGGGATCCAGCAAAAAATCATAGTTCTAAAGAAAGGTAAGTACTTTTTTAATAATCAATAATATTACTGACGCTTTGCTACTTAAAGATATTGAAATTAAACAATGATTTATTAATTGATATGTGTATAATAAGAATTTATAATTTCATTTCATTCATAACCTCAAAAGATTTAGAGACAAAATTGTAAACGAATAACTTTTAATTTTTAAATCTTAAATATCCTATAGGTATTAATTACATATATTTTTTGTTTTTTTATCATTAAAAATTGTAATTTTAGTTATATCTTGTAAGTAAAATGAGTAAAGTAAACTTTCTTATTTCAGAATTAAAAGTATTTATTTTTCAAGTTTTTCATGAAATATGGATATTTAACAATTAATTATGAAAGAAAGTAAAAAAAAGTTAGTAGACAAAATTATGATGTTTATATTTTACAATTCTGTACATTCATGTATTTTTGAAGATATTCTAACCTCACATGTTCTTAATCGGAATAGATGTTTTTAACTATACTTTTTAAAAATCTTGTGCCAAAATGGTAAATAATTAAATAAATGAACCAATTTAACAGCTTTGCATGCATTCATTATTTTTGTAAGAAAATTAGTTCAATAAGGACACAAGAATTAATTAAAATTAAGTAACATATGGAACCGAATTTGGAATGTTACAGTAAAAGAGAATGGCTGTACACGAACTTATTATTTTCTTATTTTTAGATGGATATGCATTTATCCTTTATACATTAATAGTAAAAAGACGAGAGCAGAAGGTCGTAAACTACCAAAGGAGAAATGTGTCGAGAACCCCACACACCAAGAAATTCGTGATGTCTTGTTAGCAGTTGGTTTGAAAGTTGGTGTAGAAAATAAACTTCATCCAAAGGAGAGAAGCAAGGAATTACTGTATCGTGGCAGAATTAGAGTCCAACTGAAAAATGACGATGGTACACCTGTTAATTCAGAATTTCCATCAAGAGATTCAGTATTATTTTACATAGGCTCGTCAATTCCCAAGTTGAAAACTAGACAAAATAAACAAACCTCTTCTGAACAATCGTGTCAACCTCCAGCTGTTTCGA
Source organism: Ganaspis sp. Gsp50 (assembly GCA_011057455.1). Classification (NCBI taxonomy): domain Eukaryota; kingdom Metazoa; phylum Arthropoda; class Insecta; order Hymenoptera; family Figitidae; genus Ganaspis; species Ganaspis sp. Gsp50. The sequence continues at coordinate 13,938 of WNHD01001399.1, forward strand.
AGAAAGGAAAAGGAAAAGGGCGAAGGTAATCATTTGTGAAGAAAATAGTGAATTATATTTGAAACGTTAATTATAATTTTAATTTACTTTACCTGGAATATAAGTTTCATACATTTTTTATGGTTTTATAATTAACCAATATAAATTGGTCTTGAAACAATCTTAAATAATCTTGAAATAATTAGAGTGAAATTCTGTAATTTCTCCATTAATTGTTACAATTTGTAAAAGTAGAATATTTTTTAAGACGAAAATTGTTGTGAACGATGGTGGTTTCGGAAGATTATCAATTCAAATGAGATTTAATAATAAAAGTTAATTTTGTTTGAAAAAATAATTATTTGTTACAAATATTCCCTTTTATAACAAATAGTCCAATAAAATATTTTTAAGTTTATAGTCATACAAAATATACAAAAGGACTTTGCATTCAAAGTTACTTTTTGGAAAAGAAATTGTTAAAACAAAAATATTATAAAAGTAAAAAAGGTTAAATTTGAAGTGAAAAAAACGTATAATTGAGAAATAAAATATATATGTCAAGAATAACTGGCAAAATTAGAGCATTTTCTAGCATTCCGCCTTGTTCTCTTCCATTAGAGTTTCTACATGGTCTATATCAGCTTGGCAATCTACAGATTCTTCATGTTGTTGAAATTTTGCTGAGTTTCTCTCTGGACAAAGTGTGTTTGAAGTAACAGGTACATTTAAGAAAGTTTCAAAACGAGAAGTAGGTACACCAACTGAATGTGAAGAGAATCCTAGTGGTAATTTAAGTAGATTTGAATCGTCTTGATTAAACATTTGTATTTTTGGTAGACTTAAAGCAATTGGTCCCAAATCAGGTGCTACTGCTTTAATCTGTGGTGCAGCTAGATTTTGGAGTCTAATTGGAGGTGGAGTCAAATGTAGTTGAGATGCACCTAAAATCCAAGGTATGTTAAGATTCGATCTCAGTGGCGATTTCAATCCAAGCAGTCCCAGTGAAGGTACAGGAGTGCCATAGAAAGGTGTAGTATAGTGAGACAATCCTGTTTGTTGTAATTTTGGCGCAACTAAACTGATTGAATGAATGCCAGGTCTCAAGTGAGGTGAAATAATTTCATGTGATGGTGTTTGTAAGTTTATTAGAGGCGTCGTTAAATGGATTTGCGGTCGTTTTAAATAAAATGTCGAGGGTTCTATTGGATTGGTTAGTGCTGGCAGTGCAATCTGTAAAATAAAGTCTTTAAAACTTCAACTCCGTAAAATAATTCTCTGTTAGTTAAGATCTTTTTAGCTTTACTTGTTGAGGTTGAATATTCACGTAAGGACTGACTAATTTTGTCCCTAGGGCTTCAATATTTAAATCTGGGATTTCGTAAATATTTCTGTCTCTCAAAACCAGTTGAGCTCTCGATTGTTTTGGATATGGATAAGTTTTTGAAGATTCACGTGCATTTCCCACCAATTCATTATTTTGAAATTTGTTATTTAGTGAAAATAATTCACTAGGACACCAATCAGTTTCCATTGAAGTGCCTACTATGGGTTCAGATGAAGTGTATGATGATGGTACATTCCTTGAAGATTGACTGCATTTGCAACATTCTCTTGAGCATTCATTACATCTACAACATTCATTTTGTTCCACACATTTGGAAATAGTATTAGGTCCGTCATCCATAAAATACCTAGCTACTCTTTGAACATTTCCTATATATCACGAAAATTATATTCTGTTAAAGTTATCAATCAAATTTTAATGACTACTACAATATCATATTAAATTGTGTAATTAATAAACTAAATCTATGTGAAAGAAACTTCCGTAAAATTATAAATAGATGAATTATTGATGTAAGAAAATTGTAATTTCTCAAGAAATATGAAAGAACCTTTAAAGTTATATATACCATTAGATTCAGAGTGTAAACTAATTCAAATATATGCTCCTTTTTAATTGTAATAAATAGAATTAAATTTATCTCTCAACAATATTAAAAAATGACACAAATAATATAGTAAATAAAAAGTAATTATAATTGTTTCATTTTTGAAAATTTTAAAAAATGTAATGTAAATATTTCATACTGCAGGCATCTTCAGATTTCAAGTCCAAGGCAGAACGAATAATTCTACTGCCACCACTCTCAGAATTCAATAATTTCAAAACGGTGTCAAGCTTTTTATCATTTTTTGATTTGGATATTTGGTCTAAACATTCTGTCCCTGAAAGTAAATCATAAATTCAATTATAAACACACGCAACTTTTCTTTTTTCAACTATCAATATTCCATTGTTGTATAATAATGATAAATAACAATAAATGGAATTGCAAGCAAGAAGAATTTTCTTTCTTTAATGCTTTTAACTGTATTATGAAATTTCAATAAATGCAATTGTTTTTTAACAATGTTAAATAGATTTTTTAACATTAAAATAAATTTTAACAAATTATAGATTTGTTTTTTTTATTTAGTACATATAATATTGTAACAGATCTACTCTCTAAATCTGAATTAGTGATTTCGCTTAAATTCAATGGCGACAAGTCGTTCAACGATTAGAATAATAAAAATGTACTAATTTTTAATGAAAAACTACTAATTTTAAAAACACTATATTTCAATTCACTGCTTAAATTAAAATATTTAAATTAAATTGTATACCTTGGTAAATGACACACATCACTGACACAAACATTTTAAATGTCCCCAACATTTTGATCAACTTTTATTTTAAGTAACTATAGTTTTGGAGCTTTGTTACTCAATTTTTTTTTACTGACATTCGATCGAAATGTATCCATTATTTATATACCTTCTGTCAAGAATCTGCTGACGTTCTTACTAAAAGTAATAAGTTACCTTTACGTAATTTAAGGAACGAATGGTGAAATGTTTCTTCTTCGAAGGTATAATTTATTAACAGTATAAAATAAATTTAATTTTAATTTGATTCATTTATTATTTTTTTATACATATAATTAAATTAAATCTCAGTCAAGTTATATTCCAATATTTATCTATTATGTATACAAATGTTTGCTTTCATTTTATAAACACAAAATCACCAATAAACATAAAAAAAAATTTTTAGCACCGAAGCTCCCTTTTCGTAGACTAGATTACATATGTACAATTAAATATTTGCTAACTATGGACAAGATTAGAAAATTAGTTTCTTTGAACAGTATACAAATATCTGTTTTTGAAAAATAGAATCCACAACATTGTTCTTAATTTTCAATAAAAGTCCACAAAACTTTATTTGCTTGGCAAAATTAATATAATTATAATATAATAAAAAATAGAAAACTATTAATTTTAATTATATGATCATCTTATACTTTTTTGAATTGCAAATATAATTTTTAAAAATAATTTAATAATAAAAAGTACATTTAGTTTTTTCCCTGTAATATTATAAGTATTTAGTGTTTGTCTGTGATACTTTCACAGAGAACGACTCATATTTTATACCCAGAATAGTTTTATTCTCTATATTAACGCTGAATAAAATTAAAAATATTGAAAATGTCAGTTTCTTTAAGTTAAATTAATTTTATTACAAATCTTTATTAAAATTGTAAAAAAAAACCTTCACCGTGACAATGAAACATTGCCGTGACCAGGATTCGAACCTGGGTTACTACGGCCACAACGTAGGGTCCTAACCACTAGACGATCACGGCTAACGAAGGATATGAAAATTTTCCTGAGAAACTCAACTAGTATCTTGTATCCATTTGTGGTATTATTAATTCTCATTAATTGCATATTATTTTTATTTAAATGTATACTTTACTTTTTGTTTTCAAATTAAATTGTTTTTTTCTTTTATAGTACTGCTCTTTCACCTTAAAATTAATGTAACATCGTTATTACAGAAATTCTTGTTATTGATTATAAAATTTCAATTGTGTCAATTTTTCTTAGAAGTATAAACACTGAAATTAAATTTATTTAAAAGTGTATTGATCTTTTGTGCTAAATAAGCATTATACTAATGTTATAATCTTGATGATTAAAATCTTTATGTATATGTTTCAAAATATTTTTCGCAAAACTTTTATTTAATATTCATTTTCAATTTTGCTTATTTCGTTGTCCCTAAGAAATTCATTCTTTGTTATTGTTCAAAATATTTAAGGAAGAAATGTTTCTTTTCTTTGGCTTACAATAAGGTACTGTAGTGTAGAATATTTCTACATTACTTTATATAATTTTTTAAAAAATCTTTATACAAACGAATCTGATTAAAGTTTTATTAATTAACTCAAAACTATTTAAAAATAAATTCTGAGATACTGTCATGCTACGCCCTCAGTGTTGAGCGAAAAAATTAAGCTGAACACAGTGGGTATCTCAATCAATAAAACAGCGTTCTTCTAGTACATAAAAGATATATAGAATTTAAATATACTGCATACAACCTATTGCTAAAATTTGTTTGAAAATAATTTTACAACATTTTGAAAAATTAAATAATTTAATATTATAAAATTATTTTTAAACAAAAATATTGAGTTTGGCCCCAGCTTGCATATATAGTGGTTGAAAACTTTATGATATAGAGGTGTATCATTTTGTGCAAATTTTTTTTGTTTTAATAATTTAGCTTCAACAAAATTAGGGCCAAGATTGGGGACGCTAACTAGAACCAGGATAGAATTTTCACATGGCAAAATATTTGCATAATTTAAATCCCGTTTTTAAAAATAAAAATAATTCTGTTATACCTATACGATTTAGAAACTTGTGTTAAGCTTCAAATTTGCAGTATGCTTTGCAGTACTCTTTTAACCCTCTTGCGGATTAGCTGTTTTTTAAATTTTCAATTAAATATAGTAGAACTTTGTAAAAAAAAATTTTAATAACTTCAAGTTTATATTGTTGACAAGAATAATTATTTATGGAACATCTTTATAAAATATTAGTTTAATAAGTTATAAATTTTAAAACGTAAAGTATCACCCCGAGTATACTCGGGTTAAACCGTAAGAAGGTTAAAATGAATCAGCGGAACGTCGCTGATTCTCAGCTATACCTATAAGTGTGATGCTGATTCAATCAGCGTGTATACACTGAGAATCAGCGAAACTTGGCAGTTTGAATCAGTGAAATATACTGATTACTCAGTGTATATTAGCTAATTGAATCAACTGCACACTTATAGCTGAGAATCAGCCAAGTTTCGTTGATTCATTTTAAGAGAGTATAGGCATGCTTGCTGTGCAAATTTGCCAAAGGTACACTGTAAAAAGTAAATCTTATTTTAAGACAAGAAATAAGTCTTAATTTAAGTTGCAACATTTTTAAGGCAGACCTTCCTGATTTTCAGATCACATTTAAAATACGATTTTCTTTTTACTGTGTACGTGGGACAATTTAAGTTTGCACTGCTAGCTTACTAACCGGAAAGTTTGTTAAATAGGGCCTTATACTAAATTTTATCTGGTTACTCCAATCATTTCTTCAGTGGAGAATTTAAATAAAAATTTAAGCAAATTATATTTCCTAAACACAAATAGAAAACAATATTAGGTGGTGTCCTTCTAACATTTTTCTGATGCTGTCAAATGTAAAAGGAACTAGGACGGACGTCCGTTCGTCTGGAAAGTTTGTGGGATTCAATCGCTATGAAGCCACGTCAGAGTGTCAATTCAAAGCAATGTAATCTCCGTTCAGTGGCCAATAATCGGCTTATTGATTTCACTTCGTTTTGACTTAAGTATCGGACCATACACAATTAAATGTCGTTTAATAATATAAAGACTATAAAAAACAAATCTCAAAATCATTTTACATTATGCATCATTTATATCTTCAAAGTCCTGTTTTATTCGTAAATTCATCTTTAATATCTTTATGTAAAATATAATAATAATAATTTATAATATGCATATAGCCTACTTTCGGATAACAAAATTGCATGAACAATTGAAATAATCAATTTAAAATTAAATTTAAAGCCATGATTTTGCTTATGAAGCTTTTCCGCTATTTTATAGCAAATTCATATAGAGAAGCATTATTTTAGTTTCAAATACAATAGAAATGTAATTAATTATTAAATTTTTACATTACTGATAATTACCTATATATGTATAACTGTTATTACATATTATATAATATATTAGAGACATTTATACAGAATTGAAAGAGTGCGCAAAGTTTTAATATTACATTACATATCGATGTTTTTGAGAGCAATGAAAATATTGAGGGGGAAAAATGTATTGATTTATTCTGTTTTGAAACTATAGATGGAATACATGGACATTGTGATTTATTGCAATAAAATACTTCATCGCAGGAAATAAAAATGTCATTCATTTTCAATTCGATTTTTACTTTTTGATTACAGACAGCAATTGCACAAGCACAGAATAATCATTGTTGCTTCCTCGTAGAGAAAACATGGTAATCGTGCCGATTTTCCATTTTTGCAAAATGGTCTAAATCAACTCCTCTTCATCTAAAAAGTATATACACAAAGTTTAAATCCAATGTCCAGATGTATGGGTGTATGAATGACATCTCGAGAACACTTTGACAGATTTTAATGAAATATAAGTATAACTCTTTTGTTATGTTCAACAATAATCAGGAATAGTATTCTACTGCGCAACAGCCAACAAATGAATAACAGCTCAGATAGCACATTTTTCAGAAAGTTTGCCGTAAAAAGTTGGTAAGTTTGCGGCAAATTTTACAGATGTAGAAAAATGTCTTTTGCCAGGTTTGCAAAAAGTTTGCATGGCAAAGTTAAATGTAGTTTTTCTATGGCAGCTAGGGCTGCGCACTAATACTTTTCATGTAGGTAATTACCTTTCTATATAGGTATAGAGAAAGTATTATCAAACGTGCTGAAAATATTGCATCTTAAGAAGTGGTTTCTTTTATTTTTAAAATATGTCACAAATATTTTGCGCATCAAAATTTCTGAAAACTTACTGTATAAAGTTTCTGCAATTTTACATGGCAAACTATAAGAATTTGACGTGCAAACTTTCCAAGGGGGGAAACCTTTTTCTACACCTGTAAAGTTTATACACTGCAAACTTTCTGAAGAATGTTGTACTATCTGTTGTCGTAGCAGTAAACAGCATACAGCTGTTAATTTTATAGCAATAGACTATTAATTTATAAATGATACATTTAGAAACTCAGTTTCTCAGTGTGTATTGGTTAAGGTATATATATAGTTACGTCAACATAAATTTAAGACAAAAAGTACTTATGAACTGATGTGATTTGTAAAAAAGGAAAATAATATTTCCAAGTGAATAAATTTTCTCAGATGTATATACATGGAAAATTTCATGATTTTATTGAAGCGGCAAATTGAACTAAAAATAATCCTTTACGTCAGAGCTCGATCGTTCATGTATAAGGGAGGTAACTTTTAAGTTCCTGGTTAAACATGTATAGTTGCCTATTTCTGTCGCATTATAGATATATTGATAGATACTTTTTTTTAGATATTTATATTTTCTGTTTCACTACCAATAAATTCATCTATACAGCTGATTCTATTCCTCTTTTATATCATAAATTGAAAAAATTGCAAACATAATATTGCATTTCAATTGTTAACCTTTCACAGAAAAAACAAAGTCTTGAACCGTTAACACTTTTAATACAAACAGTGCACAAGTTTGTCCCTGTAAAGTTAGTTTATACTTTGAAATTATATTTGGGCTGAAAGTAAGACTGTTTGTAGTATATGCTGCATATATAATAGTTATCAAAATTTTAAAAATATAGATAGTATATTTGTCAGATTCAGTAGAATTTTTCTCTCGACCTGTTTCACAGACAGTATAGTCTTCGGGTGCTTTATGCTTCCACTCGATTAGTCAAACTAACATGCAAATCGAAACTGTACAACCCGTAAATACAAAGGGTATCGCCTTGTTCGAGCATCTAGTCAGAAAGAATTAATGAATGCATGGAACCATAAAAAATCACTCATACCGAAAAAATTCATGTAACCATCCACAGCAGCGTTGACCAATTTCCAATAAAAACATTTTTTTAAATTGTTCAAGTCTAGCTCATACAGAAAAAATATTTATTCGCTACTACCATAATTGTAGGAAAATCGCCCATAATGTATTTCTGATATTGGCACAGCAATATAGGTATTTGTATATTTTAGCAATACGGCTGTTGGTTGTTCGCTTCATATTCTTTAAAAATTAAAAATATTTGGAATTAGGTAATATTCAACTATAATAGTAGGTAATTTAAACTATATAAGTAGCAAGTTGTGTTCATTTCATGAAAAGTTTGCTTTATTACCATTAGAGCAAAAATTTTAAATGTCGAAGATAGTGAAACAATGAGATATTTTTATACATTCTTGTTATATATAATTTTTATATATATTAATACAAATCGATCCGTTTTTTAGTATATAAAAGATTATTCTCAATGGAACTATTATTACAATAAATCACAATTTTAAAAGTTATACCTAGATATAAAAAGTTTATTGATTCGTTTCGATACAAAGAATGGAATTTTTTCAATATTGAATTAAAATTTTTATATTAAACAAAAAGTTTTGTGAAAAAAACAGACTTCAATATGCAAAAGCTGATGTCATTACCGCAAGACAGTGTTTTTGTAGTTTTTGCAGTGTTTTTCAGAAATAAATGTGCTAATGATTTTTTGATTATTTTAAAAATACCTGTGACGGTTTCTAGATTTATATGATTGTAATTCAACTACTAAATTTCATGAAAATCGGTAAAAGCGTTTTTGAGTTATTTGTTCACAAAAAAACGTTACATACGCACACACTCAAACATACAAGCATACGCAAACTGAAAGTCGCCTATGAGGAAGTAAAATCTTAAAAATAAGGCTAAATTTAGTGTTTTGCAAATTTTTTATCTTCCTGAAAATTTCTTTACATTCTGTTTTTTGCATTATAAAAAGAGACGTAATTGAAGTTACATATAACAAACCCAGCACTTTCCTGGATCAATTTGAAATTTAAAAAAATTTGTATTTCTCACTTTTTTGGAAATTTCAAGGTGTATTTCTGACATTTTTTTGCATTTAACTGTAGGTATCATGTTTTTTTAAATGTGGAGCTGAATTCTCTGACATGATAGTCTTTTGACTTCGCAGTAAAGCTTGAGCCATTATTATAATTAGTTTTATTAAAATAAAATTTATTTAATTAAAATGTCCCTGATTTTCTTCGATACATATGCGCTTTCTTGAAGTAATTTTTAATGGAATACAATAATATACATATAAATATTGTCTAAGTACTTGAGTACATGCTATCACGAAGGGTAGGTTGTGGTGTAGTATATTTATCTGTTTGGCACTTGGCCACGAATTTCGTCTCATGGGACACGAATTAAAAAAAATCTTGTTTTTTTCTAAAGTTACTTTGACTAAAAGAACATATTTTTGTTTTGAAATTAGATTGAAATTAGTTATTGGTCCGGATTCCATGTACAATTAAGCGCATTAATATAACATTCATTTCTTTGATCAGTTTCCAATTTTAATTAGTTTATTGCGATATTTATTATTTAATTTATAAATTTACATTACTGGGGCTATTTAGCAAAGTTTAAAACATTAATAAAAACAAATATTTTCAAATATGAATATTAAGTTTTCTTTAACTTGATTAATTTTTAGTATGTTACAATATAATTTATTTATGTACGTAATACTTCATATTCATGATTTAAAATTTATGGCGAATATCAAATCCTTTTTATAATATACGATAAAATAAAACTGTTAATTGTAGATAAATTTGTTTTGAAATCACTGACCAGTGTGTACTAGAGTTTAGATCAGCCTTAAATGAATTCATCACGCTGAATGTTTAGGGTGAATTCTATTGTCGAACCACTGGGGTGCGATATAATAATCACTATAAGAGGGGTTAAGCACTTGTCGGAATTAACCTTTCAAATCAAATGTTTTTGTAAACATACTGACATGCCTGACTTATAGAATAATCAATTTTAATTAAAAAATAAAAATATTTATATTCTTACTTTATATATTTTATATTCTAAAACTTATTTTTTATGGTACTTAATAATTACACAATCATTAAAATAGTAAATTCATGTGTTTTGTAAATTTGAATCACTGACAAACATTATCGACTTAGTGAATAATACTTCTTGATTTGCAAGTAAATGTTGTATACTGTGAATCAGTGAAAGATCACTAATTGAAAGAGTGAAAATTTACTAATTCAAATAGTGACTTACTATTTCCACTTATTCAATCAGTGACTATTCGCTGTTAATCAGTGAAAGTTCACTGCACAGTATGATATTCACTTTGATGAGTAACATTAAGACAGATGTCACCATATTAAATTTCTTTTAGCATTGCCTCCAATTAAAAAACATCATCAGAAGGAAGATCGGGTTTTTTATGTGTAATTTACATTTAATAGAGAGTGCTTTTTTAGTAACATTCTCCCCCCATTTCTCTCTTTCTATCTCTCTCTGTTTCTTTGTTTCTCTGTCTTTCACTTTTTCTCCTGACGTTTTCGTTCAGTGTTGGCCTCCATTATTTTTGATATCTCGCGGGAACCATTCTTGCTTGTTAAACCGTCACCAGTCTTCCACTATTGTCCCAAAGAGAATTAGATTTTCCAATTAATTTTTTTTAAAACAACCGAATTAAATAGGCAAAGTGAAAGACAAAAGTATGATAAAGGGAATTTTTGGTTGAACTTTAGTTGACTTTAGTTGTTATTTAAACTAAAGGGATCCTAAAGAAATAAGGATTTAAAAATCATGTATATGTATTATTCATTTCATATTGTATATTACACAAATGGAAGAAGTATTTATAATTTCTTTTAATATTAAGAATCCTTCATTAAAATAATTTAATATTTACATTGATTGGCAACGACATAAACGAGAAAAAAAAATTTTTCGAGATTGCACAAGTGTTAAAGTTATAAGTTTTATAAATTATAAATAAAGTGAACTACTGCCACTGAGAAAAATGAATTTGCTACTATACGGATAGCTAACTTTCAGCCTCCACAAATAATAATTAGCTGTTACAGCAATGCATATTAGCTGTTTTAGCTAATTCTTAGCTGTTTTAACTAATTCTTAGCTGTTACAGCTAAGCAAGTTTGCAATTTATACAATACCAAACCCATCTATCTAGAGTACCTAAGAATTAGCTAAAACAGCAAACTCTTATTCTCCGTTTGCACATGATGCAAGAATTTACTTTTGAAAGCTATAAATCAAGATTTCAAAATTTATAATAAATGCAAATAAAATTTTTTTTAAAAAAGGCAGAAAAGCAGTCAGCGGTTTCTAATCGTTAATTACTATTAATTGTGTGTAATTTGAAATTTAAATTGATCCTTAAAGAACATAGTTTGCGACTTTTATTCTGCTGACTCTTGGTAAATTAAACTGCGTGAAATGAGCAACCGTACCAAGGCTAGTGTAACATGCACCCGACCATTGAGTCGCAGCTATACTAAACTAATCTTGTTAAAATCAGTTGAAAAGTTTTACAACGTTGTGTTAATTTTTATATTAACCAAATATTTTTCTAAAGAATTTGGGCAAGTATATAAAATTGAAAGATTTGAACAAAACAACATAAGACTTCCAATATAGTGTAAGTCCGGGTGAGATTAGTAGAAGCTTTCATTTCGAGTTTGAAAGAGACCAGAATAGAATTACCACACGATGCCGTAGGTATAATATAGGGGAAGGTGGGGCAAAACCGGGTACTTTGTGTAAAAAGCTCGTTTACAAAAAAGCTATCCTACAAAAAAAATTTTTTAGTCTTAATATTTCTTCA
>WNHD01001400.1:3229-49854 GCA_011057455.1 Ganaspis sp. Gsp50
TAGGCATTGTTTATTTTTAGACGTTATTTGTTTTAAATATCTTTTACAGTAGGATATCATCCTTCCTCTTCTTTTACAGGTATTGTATGTTTTAGACATTGTTTAGTTTGGTTGTTTGTTTTAACACTATTTATTTCAGATGCTTTTTTGTCTTGAATCGAATTGTTTAGGTAAATTTTATTTTGAGCGTTCAGTTGGTATAATTTCATTTTGCTTTACAATTTTTTTCGATATAGTAAGAATTCTCTCTCCTTATTCCTAGATATTAGTAGCAACTTGATTCTCTGTCTCGCACTAGGGAGGAGCGTTATAATTCTCCGTTATCTATGGAAATTCTAAACCATACTAAACAACAATACATACCTCAAAACTATGTAATTCTCCGTATCGCACATGCACGTTATTCAAAGTGTGATAACATGGTATGCGAGTGGATTTCGATTTTCCTTGTTGCATGTCATTATGAAAAGTTATATGTTTTTGTATTCTGTATATCGAAACTCTTTTCTAGACACTTGCATTTGCACTTGTGAAAAATGTTTCGGTTGCACCAACAAAATTGTTACTCACTTGTTAATATAGCGTATCTACATAAGAAATCTCTTTATAATTATTTATATTTAAGAAATAAATTTAACGCTTTTAAAAATATATGACGCGCATCTAGACAAAATTAAATGAATGCATCAATTTTATACAAAGTAGTTGACGAAAGCAACTAAACAACTCTTTATGTACCTTCTTAAATCCTCTCAAACGAAAAGTTCTTCTCGTTTAAATGAAAGAAGTTCATAATTTTCTTAAGAACATTAAAAATGTTTCAGAAAATGAAAATGAAGATGTTTGTTGTCTGTTTTGTAGCGATAAGGAGCTAAAGCAGGAAAAAGGATAATTCCTTAGGCAAATGAGAAGAGTAAAACTGAATGGGTTTTGCATCTCAATCGTGGTTCTCACTCTTCTAATAGCACGTAATCATACTCATAATGCTATCTATGCCAGGAAACGCCATTGCTCGGTCATTTCTAGGTAGCAACGTGAACCAGGGACGCTGAGGATGATGAGATCTCCAGGCTTGCATCGTGATGAGACTATTAGGATGGCTTGATAAGTCCATAATATTCTGGTCGACGCTACTAGTGCCGTCTACTCCACCCGGTGTCCGGACCTTCTCCTCACTTTACCCACCTCCCCAACCCTCTTATTTCCCTCAGCAACACTACCTTTAGTGAGATTGACGACGAGTTAGGGGATAAACTCCATCGACTTCGTTAACTTTTGACTCTAACCATTTCTCAGAAATGCGTCTCACCATTATAAACACACTGATAAATGTTTACCAGAATTTTCTACCTTAGCCAAATCTCTAGATTTAAATTTGTCAAACTTGTTAGTTTGTTTGATGATTAAAATTTGACACCGATTGTTAAATAATTCCGATTGATGATAAAAATTTGATACCGACTTGCGATTTTGTTTTGCATACTTGAAAAAATACACAATTTTCAATAAATTTAAGAGAAATAAAAGATTTTTTCAACAAAATTGACTGAAATGCGAACTCATCTAACATAAATTGACTGAAAAAGTATCTCGGGAAACTAAAATGAACTAAACTAATAACTCGTACCGAACTTACAACACTTTTAGACAAATAGTTGATTGAAACAATACCTTCAACATTGATGTTTTGAAAATTGAGATTTTTACTGTTATTGATTTTTTAAATTTGTAGTAACTTTGGTATACACTGAGTGAAATATCTGGTTAACTTAACCAGAAAAAAATGTTAGATTAAATTAACTGGACTAAAATTTTTGTCAACTTAACCAAAATGCTAGGTAATTTAACTAGAAAAAAAGTAAGGGCATATTTAACATTCTTTTTTTTCTGGTTAAGTTAACCAGACATTTTTTCTGTGCGATAAAAGACAGAACTGAAAGTTATAATTTAAAGTTTTTAGGGTTTATTTTTTTGCAAAGTGTTTTACTGAAGGCAAAGGATTTGCAAAGTGAAGTGAAGGTTATTTGACATCTGTGAAAGTTGTCTTGCGAGTTGCTCAAAATTAACTTTGAGCATTACAGATGTCGCGGCGAACCGCGGAGAGAAGCTAACACCTTGTTAGCCTGACAAATTCTGTCCATCTCTTCTCCCCTTGTCGGTCATCCTCATTCCCTCACACCATAGTTCGTCAAAACATCCCTCGCGAGTGTTGGTATCCATCGTCCGGTATCAGAGAGTTCGCCCTCCGGTAACTCCGTATAGATGCTAGATCGGTCTAACTCAATCTACCTTTCATCTGGCTTCGTAATTACGCGAATGTACCTCCAGTATTAACAATTTTCTCTTGTCCAGATAATTGTATGCGTTCACACTTACGCTATTATCTTGACTAAAATCAGAAAAGTGTTGCCCTCAAATGTTTTTTTTTGCATACATATAGGTTATTTTGTCAACGTATTTTTGGGATTATCACTGTAACATCTAGTCTTACAAATGTCTTAGGGTGAGAGATTTGAGACACAAGACATAAGAAATGTTTTATTGTAAGACATTTTTACAATCTGGTGTCCTCTAAATTTCTTATTTTCAGTTCTGTTGTCCAAAAGATTGATTAAAGATTGCACTTGTTTTCGTCACATGTTACGTGTCATCACTTTTATTAAACAGTCACAATTTATTCAATTCTTTTATTTTAATATAACAATTCTCTTATTTCAATCCATGTTTTACTTTCTTGGTATTTTTTCTTTTATAAAATGCTCATTTTCATGAGTAATTTCTGATATGACTTTCTGATTTCTCTTAAAGAATCGAGCAAATATTGTTTCTGTGAAAAGGAGAAATGTCTCGTCTTTTGTGATCTTTGAAATAATAATGAAATCGGATCCAATATACTCGGAGCTTGAGTGTGGAGAGTTTCAAGGACTTTACTTGGTTGGAGGACGATTTCGAGATACTTGCTTTGTTTCGTGGACATGAGAAGGGGTGAGCTGGTTGGATAATGGAATTGGTTGGGAGAGGAGTGCCAATAACCCACGTGGGCATGTCGGCGTTATTTAATTGCATTAGTATTTCATAGCTAGCCTTGTCGAGTGATTTTCCTTGAACAGAATCAGCAAGAATTTATCGAATCCTATTTCACAATCCCTCTAAAATCAAACCCTTTTCAAAAAATAGAGAAAACCTATTATAGATAATTATCTTCAAAATTTACTCAAAAAATAGTTAATTTAATTATATCTTTAGTTATAATAAAATTATGAGAATACTATAGTCACTGTAACCAATATTTTGGTTAAGTGTAACCAGCATTCTGGTCAAGTTTGTTACAAACCTTCTAGTTGCAATGTTGCAAAAATCTGGTTAATGTAACTAAAAGTTTTTAGAATAACTAGAACTTTTGTTAGTTTGACTATCTTTCTGCTTAGAATATCCATGTTTATGGTTAGATTTACTAGAATTTTGAATCAGAGAACAATAACTCTAGCTAGTTTAAGTCACATCTTGGTTCGATTTAATAGTAATCTTGGTAACTTTAACTAACAAGATGAATAATTGCAACAATCAGAACTCTGGTTAGTGTAGCTACTATTCTGATTCAGATAAACAAAATTATAGTCAACTTGACTAATATTCTAGTCAAAATTTCCAGTGGTCATTCTTATGAACTTTTTTCTTCCAAATTAAATTCTGTTTGTCACTTGACAGTTAAGCAATGTTGAAAAAGATTTCGTGTTAAAAATTAAAATGTTATAGAATCGTGTATTATTGATACATTGATATTGTAGGTTTGCCGGGAGAGAGATAGAGAAGTACACCTGAGAATCAGCTCAAGTGTGAAGGGATAGCAAATCGAGTTGATATTTCGGTGATACGCGCACTCTGGGATCGTAAATTGTAAAATCTATCAAGACCAACGTGGTCGACATAACTCAGGGGGTTGCTATCCCGGTCGTATGAACCATGGCGGCCAGACTCGGCATAAATACCCAGTTGCAGAACAGTGCCGAGCCCCGGCAGAGCAAGTCCAGACCGTTGTGGCGTTGCAACATCATCTATCTCGAATAATTTATTATCGCATGGCGCGCGTCCTCGAAATCCGGACAAGAACGCGACCAGAAACTCTAAACAGGAAACGAGCGTTAGACTCCACAATTCCGATCGAGGAAGTGAATTTCATCCCTCATGCTCCAAACTCTTTTCTTTTTAGCCTTTTATCGATAATTATCAACTGTAACTTCAATTAATACATCATTTAAATTAAAATTTTACCTTTAACATTTTCCAACATTTATTATGCTCGTTTCTTAGAACTTCTTTTGATTTACTTCAAAAGATTTTATTTTTACTTACTTAATTCTTTTTGTATTTTAGATTCTTCTGTTTCTGTTTTCAATTTGTTTCTTTATTTTTAATTTATCTGTCTTTGTTTTCAATTCTTCTGCCTTTGACATTCATTCTTTTTCCATTGTTTTTCTAATTTTTCTATCTTTGTTTCTAATGTTGTTGTCTTTTATTTCAATTATTTTGATTATTGAATGTCTTTTTAGTCTTGTTTAATAATAATTATTTTTTCTTTAAATAATTGATTAATTTTTCAGATTTCTTAAAAAATACAGTTCCTCTATCGGTAAAGCTGGCAAAATTTTGCTCGATTAAAATTCTCTTTTGCACAAGCGTAAAAAAATGGAAAAAAATAAATAGTTTTTGCAAATTTTTTTTTAATTACTTTTTTTTTTAAATGAAAATAAAATCGATTTGCGTTTTTTCTACTGTAGACTCATAGGGTATTTCGTAGTATGCTATTGGCGACATCTTTCGTAGGGCGGCTCAACCTTCTCGCACTTCCATCCCCTAAAAGATAAAAGACTGTATGGAAAAATTTAGCTAGATGGCACCAGCAATCCTAACTGAATGCATTCTTAAAACTTGTACACTTATTTTCTTATGTATGAAAAATCTGTCTTAAATAATTATCTTTGTTACGTTCCTTGAAGGACTTTTAATTCTAGAGCCGTTTTTCCAAATAGATTGAAATTAGTGAACATAGTTGCTTCTAAGTGTCAGAAATCACATATTCTTAAAAATTTCTTTTTAATTTTTAGAAAATTAAATTTTGCAATAATTTAAGCATTTTTCTACTTTATTTTTTCTTTTTTTAAAGATGCTTTTTTAAAGTTTTTTTTTTTTTTAAATTTTGCTGGTGTTTTCCTATTTTTGATTTGATCCTGAAACGTATTAGGTGTCCTAGGAGAAAGAGGGGACGTCCCGTTGGCGGCTGGATTTTCAAAAAATCCGAGAGCTGCGCGCGCTTCGCCTTCATTGATCGTGGGTCGTATCCGCTGCTTCGCTGCGAACGTGGTTTGTCCTCTTCGTTAGCCCGGCTGCCCAAGAGGGACTAGTTTGCCCTCAACTTTCAGGGCGGTTCCCAAAATTTTCCAAAAAATAGAAAAAAAAAATAAAACAAATAAAAAAAGTTTTCAAAAAATGATAAAAAATCTTGTAAAAAAATAGAAAAATAAAAAAAAAGTAAGAAAGGTATTTTTTTAACTTTAAAAGAATTTTGTTACCAAAAAATCCTAAATTCCTATTTTAGTTTAATTCTTTTTCTTAAGAACTACTTTTTATTCGGCAATATGCACTCTTGGAACACAGGTTCTCCAATGCATTTATTAAAAAAAAAATACGATGCAATGGAAAATTGGTTCGAGAATCTTGTTCATCTCTGGGAATATGATTCCTTAGCCTGATGTCAGTGAGGTTGAAAACCGTGTAGAGAATCTCTGTCAGGTTGTTCTCATTATTGCTTGGCAGGATTTCGAAAATGACCCCTGGCTGACCGGTTTACCGCAGCATTTTTTAGGGTACCAACCCCCTCCGGTTCTCCGGGATACATCGAGGGAGAGAATTACCAGGGAGAATAAGGTGAGAGAGAGGGACGAAAAGAGCGAGTTAACCTAACCTCAAAATTCCAGCATCAATTCTGGAACCCCTCTAGTGTCCCACCCACCCGGCGCAATTAGGAACTACCCCTTCTATTCTATTCTGGCTCTATCCTCACTTCTCTACGACCTCCCACCCCCTCGAGTGAGTACCACGTGATCCTGCAACTACACACTTGTTTTTAGAGGGAGGGTGGGGGGAGGGTCGTGTGAGAAGGGTGGCCGGGGTGGAATACCACGTCCGCGTCGCCATGACTACCATGGGGGTGGTTATACTTGAGGGGTTATTCGCGTACAGTCCTTGCAAAATACTAAAAACTACCCCTTATTCACCTGAGAAAAATTCACCCTCGTTTATATCACATTTTTGAACTGGCTTTTACCATGCTTTCCCTTTCATGACCTTCGCTGTTTACACCGTTTTAATGTCTAAGACAATTGGTACTTTCTTAACTTTCCCTCACTTTTTTTTAAATTTAATTATTTTTTGGTTTTTTATTAATTGCGAAATTGAAAATCTCTGTAATCCTTTCTCGTACTTGGATTCTGATTATTTTTTTTCATTTATTCGTACCTATTCTTTTCTTAATGAACCAAAAAATAAATTAATTAGCGTATGATTGGAATAAATAATTGAGATGAAGAATTATGAGCAATGGAACCTTAAAAAAAAATTGAACAATTTCAAAAGTGTAATTATTTTTAAACAATTTTTTTTGTCCTAATAATTCAATTTTTGTATTTAGCTCAATCACTTGAATAATATTTACGAACAACTTTTTAAAATTTAAAGTTGTAAAATTTTGCGTTTAAAATATTTTAAACATTTACAATTTTCATATGAAAGTTTAAACGTGTAAAACATTTCAAAAAATGGTCATAATAATGTAAAGCAAAAATGTAAAACTTTTTTAAAAGTTTATTATAAATTCTTTTTTACTGTAGATTTGAATAATTTCTAACAATTTCAGATGAAATTTAAATAGAATTGAGAGATAATCAGAAAACTGGAGTACGGAGAGAATTTCTTTGTGCAATTTGCAAAACTGTAATAAAGTTCTGTTAAAGCGTCATTTGCAATATCCAAGTAGACTGTAATCGACCGAAATAATCGCTTTAATCAGCCGCGGTCCATGAGCTGATAAAAGCCGCAGACTTTTTCTCACTCTCGCTCTCTATCTACCCGGCAAGCCGCACTTTTTTTGTCGCGCATTTTTATCGAAGCCTCTGGTCACTCCAGTGTCCCGGATCGGCAAGTTGCGAAAATGGTTACGTTTATATGCTGCCGAGAAAGTAATAAAAGCGAATCACATTGCCACAAAAAACAATGTTCAACTATGTCAAACGCATCAGCAGATCAAATATAAAGGAAAAAATGAATTAACAATTTTAGCAGAAATCCACAGCCTAATGAAACGTTAAATATTGTAATTATATGATAAGTGTGGAAAAGGGAATTGAATTTATCTTTTAATTTAAAATTACAAACTTAATTTCGTCTTGAAAAATTTTAAAACTGCGTGAATGAATTGTGTGATTGCAAATATATTCTCTCATTTGAAAGTTACGAAAGCTTATTTTTAACCTTTATAAATTAACCAATTTTTGAAAAAGTAAAATATAAAATTTAGTTATAAGTTCATTCGCACATTTTTGATAGGTTGGTATACAATAAACAATTTAATTGCGTTATATTAATTAATACTGATTTTATTATTGGAAAGTTACTCTTCCATTTTAATAGTTTCGTTACATAGGATTAATCTGTCTCGAATTTAGATGATTTACATACAAATTAATATGCATTTTGATTACTGATATGTGAATATATGATATAAATCAAGTCATATAAATCATAATGCGACACAAGTTGATGGTATTGTTTATACTTCTTCAATATTCGTTGGACCATTTTGTAACGAGTAACAACATAATTTAATTCTCGTAGTTGATGTGTCAAATGCAAAATGCAGGATGTCTGTTCTAAAGCAATGGAGCATATGTATACATATATATATATATATATATGTTTACAACTTGAATCCTTCGATTTGAAAGCAGCTGTGTTTGGTCAGTTTGCATTAAAGGGCTTTGCAGAAATCCGTTTTATTCCAATTTTCTCACGTAACTGCGGAAAGGGCTGCGTGTATCGGTGAAAGGAAAATGGACTCTAATCGGTTCTCTAAGCTTGTTAAAACGACACAGCTAACGCTAAGGATCTGTACTTGTCAACATTCAGCGCACTGGGTCCACTAACGGGTTGTATCTAGCCTCCAACTTGCAGCACAAGCGGCACTCTAATGGCATTTCCCATTTTACGTCTTCCATCTTCCATTGATCAGGTTGACTAAATTTAAGATTTCAATTCAGGATATTTTTATTCCATACATGAATTCATTTATGGGAAAAAAATTACAACGGATGTTGTACTAAAAAGGTTTGCTGTCTTTTTTCTTTGAAAGCGCAGCTCGCTAGTATTCTTAGATTAGTATTGCTTTCGTAGTATGGTAGTAGTGTTATTCTTGTATGACAAAAGACCAAATTGTTGCTTACACTGATCTTCAAAGTGTTTAGATGGTTTGGTCTTTTAAAATTTGGGACTTGCAGCTCTTTTAAAATTTGGAATGTGCAGTTCTTTGGAAAGTTTGCTCTTTCAAAAGTTAAGAAGTGCTGCCTCCACAAAAATTTGAGTACTCTGCGATGCACATCAGTAGAAGTTTTTTCGATTCTAAACTTTGTTTTTTGTGTAATTGCTTCGGACGAAAAGATTTGACATTTTTTGTGAACCTCTATAGAAAGTTATTTAAAAAATAGAGTACACTGCCGCTCTAAAGCAAAAAAAGATATCTACGTTTACAATCAGTCTCCAGATGAAATAGTTGTTTTTACTTTGTCAGGGAAAAATTTTTGTTTCAATTTTCGTAAATACATAATTTTGTTTTGGCAATTTCAAATTATAAAGGATATTTTGGAATTGTCTAAAAATGCTGTCGAATTAGTAAAAAGTCTGAGATAGTTGAAAGGATGTTTTTCTCGTGGTTAGTAAAGGAATGATGCACCACCCTGGATTTTAGACGGTAGGAGAGTGGTTATCTAGATGAGTATCTGGTAGAGTCACGTTGTTATCTGGCCGACGATCAACTACCCCTTCAGCTAGTAGGTGAAGGCGGAGTCTAACCCCCTACTTTGGTGGTAACATAGCATTAGGTAAGCTTTTCGTTTTATTGATTTTTCGAAAAAGCGCGTGCGCGCCCAGCTCTATCCCTCCACACTATCACCTACGACACTTCCGTGATCGTAAAGAGCAGCCCCCTTTCGGCATTCCCTAGAGTTCCTAATTTCTAGCCACAAACCCCTCCTCCCGATTTTTCACTTTCAACTTAAAGAAAGCTCCTTTGTTCTCTGACCTTCTCAGGTCATCGTTCGGGATACTACTTTGTTTTTGTTTTTTTATAACAAATTCAAGAAAATGCACAATTTTTTTATTTTGAGAGTTAAAAATCAATTTGCGTCCAGTTGGATATTTGAACTTAGCGTTAGATGCACAAAAAAATAAGAAGGAAAACATTTCCTTATATGTACTCGAATTTTGAATGGGACAAAAATGTCAAAAAATTTACGTGAAGGAAATTGAAATTTGCTGGAAAAATTTGAAGAAAAGTCTGAATTATTCCAGTACCTTGGTCCAGAACATGACTCGAATAATTGATTGAATTTTTTTTTAATTTTTCGAGCATATTTCAATTTTTTGCAAGTAAATTATTTCATATTTTTTGTAAATTTGTTTCCCATCCAAAAATCCAGTACTTCCAAGGAAATATTCATGTAATTATTGTGATTTTCCAAATAAGTGGGTGAAGAGAGTAAATTAGGAATGGGCAAAAAATATTGGAATAATGAGCTTTGAATAGTTTGTTTATATTGTTGTTAGTTGAGTGAGATGGTGGAGAAAGTTGGATATGTTAGTTATATTTAAATATGTTGAATTGGATTAGAGTCATTATATTGTTTCTAATTGATTTTTTATTGCATTATTGAATTAGAAATAGTCGATAAGACAAAAAGCACTTGTTTAGATATGACGTGATAGATTAATTAGCAGCGGGAGTAATCAAGAGACATTCAATTAACTCGAAATAAATAGGATTAGGATATGAAATGAGTATGTGAGCGTTAGTGATAACAAAATTAAAGGTTGCATTGTCAGTTCTATTTTTGTGGTCAGGGACGAATGGGTCATAAATGCAAGGTAAGGATTAGAGAAAATAATTATGCTATATAGAAGGCTGATGGGGAAATCAGGACGTACATTAGGATAATGAGAGGCTTCAAAGTCAAAGCTAGAAGCAGATGTCGCTTTAGTATAAGTCGTCTGGTACCCATGTGTTTCACAGTCATCAAGCATTTACTGAATATTGCTAGTGCGCATGCTGATGAGGACATCCAATATGAAATAATTGGAATAGGATGGATGAGGAG
The DNA here is from genome assembly GCA_011057455.1 of Ganaspis sp. Gsp50. Lineage (NCBI taxonomy): Eukaryota > Metazoa > Arthropoda > Insecta > Hymenoptera > Figitidae > Ganaspis > Ganaspis sp. Gsp50. Next base: position 13,651 of record WNHD01001400.1, read on the forward strand.
AGTCAAACGAGAGAAAAAAATACAAACTCATATTTATCAAGTTCTCGTGAAAGTCCTAATTAGAGTAAAGGTGGAATTGAGGAGTTGTTTTTTGTAATTAACTTGAAAAGATATTGGGATTGAATCAATCGTTGAATAGGTTGGAAATTGAATAAGGAATAGGGTTCAATCACAAGTTGGTAGAATTTCTTTTTAACTAGTTTTGTAAAAAGCATTGAAAGGCAGATGAATAACGAGAATGTTATGAATAGGATTCTTGTATTTGATAGAGATGATTCAGGATGATCATTTAGTGGATATAGAATTGAACTATCAGCTGTCAGGATCATGTGGCATACATACTTAACATTTGATAAGAGAAGAAAGGTATCTTGTTATTGATACAGGGAGAATGAATTATAATCGACATGGTTAGGAAGATGTTAATTAAAATGATAAAATGAAACGAATGTAGTGAATGAATTAGAATTAAATGTTTGGTAGACAGAGTAGTAGAATTGTAAATGACTGCAACCCTTCTCTCCAGGCATCAAGTTGTGGTCAGTTGACTCAGTTGTAAATGACTTGAACCCTTTTGCTAGGCACCGGAGTAGTGAATTGCCATTTAGAAGACATCGATGATCTTGATGATGAGGCTAAACAAAAAAGTTATGATGTTAGTAACAGCAAATTAATAAAATTGTCATGTAAAAGTTGTGATGAAATTAATAAAAAAAAAAAAAAAAATTGCCAAAAAATGAAATTGAATTCTGGAATTGTTTAGAACAAGAGTCGAGACACGGTAGTTGAACATGTGACTTTGAGCACTGAAAATGTAGCTCATCCGCAAAGGCACGAAACATTAATTATGACTGGATCTAGTCTAGAATACCCCATCCCATCAACATCCCTTGGTTGTAGCACTGCGTCTCATTTCGTCATCGTGTATCGCCGGTTGCCGGGTCGGCGAACCGGAGTGTTGGGATTGGCCGAGCAGGCTAGCGTGTTTTCCGAAATCATCGCTCGACTGCGACGCACACACCTATAGGCCAGAGATTGCACGCACGTAATACGTGTTTGCCTTCGCTCGTATCAGAACGAATGGTCTCGCACACACACGTGCATTTGGGGTAGAACAAGCGCTGTCGCTCGCGTGTAGAGCCTCACGCGCACTCTGCGTCTAGCGCGCCGTCGTCATCAATCATTGAATGCCACCGGCAGCGCCGACATTTTCCACAAAAACACACGCACCATCGTGGACACACGCACACAGCCTCAATAGTCGCTGATGCTCTTGTACGAATAACCATCATCGACCACCACACTCTATGGCCTGTACACCAACCTGGTCAGCTCGATTTTGCTGAGAGCTGCTTTTTTCAGCCTAGAGCTTGGCTCCATTTCTTCTCAATATTATAAAGACGAGACCGGTTAACGATACGTCGTTGCCTCACCGCGTAAAAACACAGAACTGAATCCGCGGCAAGCCGTAGACAGAGGGGCATGCCGCGGCAACGTATGATTGGCAACAATCGGCACTCTGATCGAACGTTTGTTTCAGAACACACACGACCCTTTCTCTCTCGCTCTGTCACCGCCTAGATGCCTTTATCTCTCTCAAATGTCCCATCTCGCTCGATTCATTTCTCTCTTTCGCTCTCTCACTCTCTTCCATTGTCCCACTTTCTCTCTCTTTCTCTCCCTCAACTGTTTTCTCTCTTTTCCTCTTGTTCCCTCCTTGTCTCTTTTTCTCTTTTACTCTTTTTCCCTCTTTGTTCATTTCTCTCATTCTCCTTTTTCCACCTGACCCCTTTCTCTCTCTGGCCGCTATTGTCGTCTCGCTCCTTCACAGCGCTTGCGAGTGTATCTCCTCCCTTTTTATGCTTCTATCGCTCTTTCCGGAGCCAATGTTTCAATATTTGCATTCCTCTGGTTCTCTCTCCTGCTTGCAGCTTGGGCTTCTTCGATTTTCTGTCTTTCTCTTTCCCTCTGCTACCGACACTCGTCAATGTTTATACGTATTTCGAACAGGGTCGTTCGTTATACGATACTTGCTACATATGAATGTTGCACGTGAATGTACGGGATGTTTTATCCTTTTCGCGGATACTGCATGCGCGTGCGGCCACATTTTCATGCCTTTACAAGTGCATGCGTGTGACATGAAAAAAGAAATAAAAAATGCACAGAGAGAAAAAATGTGGACCGACACGTTGTACGGACGTCACAATGATGGAATTAACATGCGCACATTGGTTACAGGTATACTGAATTTCTCAGTATCATGATACTTTACTGTACTCGTAAAAGATAGGATTTCGAGAAAAATTCACCAAAATTGACATAAATGAGTTTTCCAATTGTTTCTAACCTCTGGATTCGCTTTTTAAAATAAAGAATATACCTTATTTACATTATTTTTTTAAAAAATGAAGTAAGATTCAATAATTAGTCAATAAAATTTGAAGAAATAAATTAGCATTTTTACTTTTGCAGATTCAAGGTTTTATCTAAAAAATACGTTATACATTCAAATAAAATTCAGGCTTTTTTTCAGTAATTCAAATAATTCATTATTATTCATAGTAATTAAAAATAGGTATACACCTTAATTGACTAGTTGTTTACCCGGTTACACTTTGAGTAGTAGAGGAAGGATCTGATTTAAAAGAATATTTTTTATCGAAATTTCAATTTTGAGAAATTTGTAAAAAAGTAAAAAAGGTTTTTTTAAAATTTATATCATTTTTTTATCTCAGCGACACTTTTGATTTTGAGTGGAAGTTAAACAAGTCTCTTTATTTTGAAGTCGGTAAAATCAGTCTCTTCTCTTATTTTGTCCGCTCGATAACAAAGGGGTGAGATTGTTGGCTAGTGAAACAATTCGGTGATGGAAACTGATTTATTGCGTATTCAAATTTATTAGAATTTAACCGTTTAATTGTTTCAATTGATTTCTCGACCAAGTCGTCCTCTGTAAAAAAATATCGAGAGCGAGATTAAATAATATCAGAGAATTTCGTTGTATGATTGACAAATTTTGTTTTCATAAAGCGCAACTTTTAGACCATTAAAATTTACTCATGCATAGGTACTTTTTGTTATTAAGAGTGTCGTAAATATCCATTAGTTAATTAAATTTTAGAAATTCTTAGAATTGTGATTTAAATTTCCCAATTTTGGATTGGATAAATTTATCATTTATAAAATAATTTCGTTTATTTATGTTTTTCATTTTGGTTTTTGTCAAAGTCAAACACGTTATTTTCTACAATTATATGATTGTTGAGAAAATTCGAAAAGAACTTTTACATACGGTGATTTTTGATTTGATAAGTGATCTATCAACAAAAATGATGAACAGATAGTGGAAGGGGGTAGAAAACTTGAAAATATAGGAAGGAAGTGCATCGACTGGAGGAAATAGAGCGTTCGTTTTATCCGGCTTATAACTCTCGCCTCGCTTTTGGAATGTGAAATGACCGTGGAAAAATATCGGCTTATCGCCTTTTATCCTTATTGAATGCTTTCTTTTTTGCTAAGCAACTGTACTCGTGGTTTACAAAAGTTTCTGATAATAAAAAATAGAATCACCATGTTCAAAGCGAAACTACCGCAAATAAATTTCTCAAATTTTCTAATAATAATAAGGAATACCAATCGATTGTTTGCAGTTTTTCGAAAATTTTAAATCCATATTCAATTAAATGACAAGTGATGAACTAAAAAAAAAAAAATTAAAATAGAAGAAAGAAAAATTGTGTTAATTAAAAGGCAGTAAAATTTGCAGGATACATTGAATGCGAGAAGGGAAAAGTTTTTCGAAAATGTCGTAAAATTGAAAGGCAATCGAGTTGGTAGGGTTTGATTTAAAAAAACCAGTAAAGTCGATTGAAAAGTTGTGCATCAGTTAATTCACATTTAGACGACCTGAGTCCGATAACCTCATCTTTATTCTAGAATGGATACAGTGAACCATTTCACTCTATGCTCCATAAAACTTGCAGGAAAATCATCCCTTAGAACGAAACGGTCCGTGGATAAAACGTAAAATGTTAGGACGTAAAACTACTACCTCTTGCCCCGAACGTTTCGTTGATACCATCCCTTTGAGGCGACGAGACACCAGGGGTGGATCATCTCTCTTATAGTATCCCATATGGAGGAGGGTCTCGGTAATCTTTGCCCCCACAAAAAGAGAGGCGCAGGTCAAAACCTTTCAACAATTTTCGTCAGGCATCAAAACTCAATGTTTTCATGTTTCCTGAAATTCTACTTCCGTCCAATGTGCAAACAATTTATTCACAGAAGAAGGGCTTCGTCGTAATGATTTATAACCCTGGGTGTATAATTTTTACGCCCTGCACATTTCCGAATTAAGTTGTAATAAGTTTTCAAAATAATTTCTGGATAAATCTGCGTCGAAAAAAACATGCAAGGAAATTGCATCTAGATTTTCCTTATGGTTATTTTATTTTTGACGTATGAAATTCCCATGCGCAATAAAGTTCCCTTTTAAAACATTTTATAAAATTTTTACATACAATGTGGAATTTTCGTATAGAATTCTTACGAATATATTGCATCGTATATATGATTAATTTCCAGTAATAAATGCAGTGGCTATCCTAAAGTTGCGAAATTTTTAATTTTTTAATAGACATTTTTTGCTGATGAAAGATATTGAACGTCGCTGCTCTTGCGAAATTATCGCTGAATATTCATTTCCAAGAGCTTAGTTGGTTTCGTTAATTAATTGGATAAGCACGATATAGTACTTGAATTCTATTCGGGCCACTGTTGCGTTCCCAGTAGTCAGGGTACATTTATAGTCAGACATTCATTTTAAGGACTCTTCTCAAAATAAGAATTCCATCTCACCGTCATCTCATTATTATTGAGATTATTTTGGTAGACGACAAAAATGTTGATCTAAGTTTTAGTGCTGGAGGAGTAGCTTGAGCGTATTTTAGTCAGACATTCAAGTGCAATGGAGTAAGTAGTTAGGGTAGAGTTATAGTCAGACGGAGATTTTGTTTAAATCAGACAAGTAGTAAAGGGACATTTTTAGTCAGACGTACAATTCAAGATATCTTTCGTCTAAAGACGTTTCTCTTTCGGTTCATTACTTTCGTAATTGAAAAATTTATTTTAAAAAATCTAAATTAAACGATAAATACAAAAAATGAAAATACCAAAGGAATGTAAACAACATACATGTATGTTTCAAATATTATTTTTCAAATAAAGTAGAGACTTTCGAAAAATTATTAAGGTAAAAAGACATGAAAAATGGCTCTACATATTTTTCGGATTTCTTTGATCTAATTCGATTTACGTTTCAATCCATCGTTAATCAATCGCTGGAAAGCGTGCTGGTATTTGCTTACGCATGACATTGAATCGCACTATCCATCGAGAGTAGCAGCGTTGTGAAAAGTTAGGTTTTTTTTACTTTTGGTGTAAATTTTAGGAGCGTCAGTTCGTTGTATTATGTCAGACGCTTATTTTGCATACGATGCATACTGAATGAAGAACATTCATTTTCAATACATCGTTTCATACACGCTCCATTTTTTTTTGTCACATGCATGTTTTTTTTATTTCTATTACTGAAACAGGAACTTTCTGATTTTGAAATATTGTGCATTTTTGAATTATGCTCTAGATTATATTAAGAATATTATGAAATATTACTATATAATATTATGTTATAAAGTTCAGAATTTCAAATCATTATTGTATTGCAAATGGTGTTGTTATTACTTTCGAAATTGTATAAATTATTACAAAACAAAGTTCATTGTAATCATACGATTTCATACTATTAAAGATAATTATTTAATAAATTGAACCTAGAAAACCTAATAATTCTTTTATCCAGACAAATGATAGATAGTATATCAAATTATCTTTTCAGGCAAATAAACAAGGATGTTATATTGATTCAAATTTTCTCAGAATTTTTGACGTTATATTGATCTTTAAGATTCTCGACAAAACAATGTCGCTTGCTAAATTCCGGACATGTAAAAATGTTTAATGAAAATCGTATTTTTTCACGGACTTCTCTCAGGTAGCTTTATAGATGAATATTGGGTTTCAGGAGCAGGAATTAAGGGTGGGGTTATAACGTTAATAACAGATATATATCAAATCCATTTGCCACATCGCTGCAGCGGCAGTGTTTGGACGAGGAGTTTTGCCGGAAGCTAGAGCACTGCAGTAACGAGTGCGATATTATTATAGAAGTCGAAATTCTCCCCGCAAACATGTCGTTCGAGATTAAAAAATCCATCTGCTTGTGCAAGACAGCATTGTCTGCGGTCCTACATCACCGGAAGAACAATTCCCAAGCTTGATTAAACTCCCAATTAATTTGACAATACCCAGGTCTTTCTTCCGGTTAGCAGTTGAGATCTTGCCAAGATCAAATTTTCTTTGTGAAACCTTCAGATCGCTGACGTCAGAAAATTCTTTTTTTTCAAAAAACTTTTTTTTACAAACTATACCTTTTTTCAAAAATATTTCTTGATTTCTTAGAATTTTTTGTCTTTCTTTTCACTTATAAGTAAAAATAAAGATAATAAATATACAATAAAATGCTGTATCTCAATGCATCATCTGTTAAACTCCAAGCTGCTTTGGAATTCTACAAGCATCCCGAGTAGAAAAATTTCGTGGCGCTACCTAGCAGCGCGAGATTTATGCAAAATTACCGTGTATCTAGCGCTACTAGCTAGCGCCACGAAAATTTTCTACACGGGATATGACTGTAGAAATCGAAATGCATCTTGGGATTTAACAGCGTTGCATTGAAAATTAACAATTGCTTTTTGTGTACCCGGATAAATTTAATTACTGCTTATATCGGATTTTTTCCTCGAACCCTTGAAATCCGACAAAAGGGGGTTCTACTGTATTATTAAAACATTAATGAACATTATTTTTCTACGAAGAAATTTGAGATTGCTAAGGCAGAATAAATTTGTTTACTTTTCGTAGCAGCATTATAAATTCTTCAACAATTATTTTTGCAAAAAATATCTTTTTATTAGGATTATTTATCTTTTTTATTCAATTCATTAAAATTCATCTCATAAAAGATATTGATCTTGAGTCAATAAATTCCATTTAATCTTGAAGGGTTGGAATGAAAGAAAAATATGCTTCTTAGATTGCAAGCTTTGCAATAGTAAGTAGGCTTTAAATATTTTTTGAGCAGTCTGCTGAGGTCATAAAAGGCTCTTTTCTTTAGGCTCTTCTTGGCTTTATTATAATACTGAAATTGTAAGTCATGCATAATTGTAAGGTGAGCCCTTCAGGTGTCTTAGCGACAGGTTTCTGAACTTAGTTATTCACCCTCTTATGGATGAATGTGACCTTATATCTATTCTGTTCATCTCTGTGCAGATTCCTGAGAACCCTTTCTAGACGACAGGTTTAAGAGTGGAAGACAGGTCTTAAGGGTTGACAACCAGTGGTGGGCTCACAACCAGTTGAGCCCTTGGCAACATTGTTTGCATAAAGGAGAAAGGGTGCCGACTGAGAATCGGATGCAAAATTGGTTGCTAGGCTTTCCACTGGCAGCCGGTTTCTAGAAGTGAAGTATTTCTGGGGACGGCACTTCACCTCTTGCAGACGACGCAAAGGCATGGGTGCGGCGTCGCCGACTGGCGTACGTAGCCCCAGCTACGTTTCTCATTGATTACGCGAGAAAGAGGGAAAATTCCGGTGTGTGTGCAGAAAGGTGGCGTAGGCGTGGCAACGCGTCGGCGTCTCGACGCCTTATTCGTTGAAAACTTTGTGCAAAATCCCGCCCAGTCCACATTACTATCCTGGTATTTCTCTGCACACATGTGAGGACACCCTTCTGCTGCACGAGAAAGAACGAGAGCTTCTAGATGCGTGTGCGTTCTTCTCTGTCTGTACTCGAGTCTCTTGGTAGCGGCGCCATTATTCCGAGAATTTTTTTCAGACGGTGTCTCCCTCTTGTGAGGGGCGCCGCAACTTCTCCCAGGGATAATGAGGAAAGAAGAAAGGGTTACTTGGTCGCAGGAGAGAGATGTGTGTTTTCCCGGTTCAGGGGTTTAAGGGGGAAAGGGTTGAAGAGAGCTAGAGGGGAATGAAGCTGCGGTCCAAGAGGGAATGAGAGAAACGACCAGGAGGGAAGAAAAAAATACAAGGGAAGGGGACGAACAAGCCTCAGACTTTGACCGATAAGCAATCCTGTCTCGACGATGAGACACGATCGATTTCCGGTTGCGCGAATTTTTTCCGCGGGAAAATATTGCGGCGCCATGTGATTCGACGCCGATCGAGCCGATGACGTCAAACCAGAAACGATGTCACTTTAAGGAATGCTCTCCACACAACTTTAATGCTTTTTGAGACTTCTTTTCTTTTCACCTCATTCTTGCAAAATCGTTTTTTATTTTTTATCATCTTTTTTCATTCCCCTTTCATTTGTTCATTATTTTTAAGCAGCTTTAAGCAGTTGATTTACATTAAAAATTTACAAGAATGAAATGAATTAAATAACGGCCAAATTAAATATTTTTAAAAAAAGACCTTTGGGACAACCATATTTATTGATAAGTATGGGATATACATATTATGTAGTTCACACTGCCATATGCATGGATATGATGACTGTATAGATAGTTGTACCAATCATATATATGAATGTTCTAACCATATTTTTGCTAACAATATAATTATTGATGTTCCAAACATACTATTTTTTCCATGCATACATCTGTTAATAATATGTATATGTATGTCAATTGCATATTCAGAATTTATTATTTATATTAGTTAAATAAATTTATTTTCAAAGAAGTATGCATAAAATAATTTAAAACTTAATTAAGAAAATTAAATTTCGAACGGATTGGTCAATATTATAGAAAAGCCAAAAGAAATGAAAGAGTTTATTAAAGGGTTTAGAAGAAGTGTTGGGAATAAAAAAAACATTCTAATTGATAGATTTGTAAAAGATTAGTTTCGTTAACACGAGTAGTCTTTGGATTAATATTTCATGATTCGAAAATTTAAGCTCAAAGCATAAGTGAATAGAATGTGATCCTCAAAGCTTCTGGCTCTTTTTGAAAAAGGAAACGCACTCTGGTACAAATAGAAAACAGGAAAATTCGGAAATATGACTCGCTATTTGCAAAGCAAGCACAGAAAAGCTTTTTTTCGATAGAAAGAAAGAACTTTAGCTACAATTATTTAAACATTATTAATTTATTTAAAACCGTTTCTTTATTTGAAAATCCAATTTTTAACTCTTTTTCAATTTATAATACTCATTGATTGAAACTCACCTTGATCTAAATATAAAATTATTTTCGTTTTGATTGCAATTTTAGTTATTGATTCAGATTTGGATCCGATTGATAAATTAGTAGTTTGTCAATCGCCTCCAAACAGTTAATATTAGTATAATATAGTAATAATGTTTATAGAATTTAAATTTTTAAGACAATTTTAATTCTATAGAGTTGACGTAGAATAATATATTTAAAAATGTTGACAAAAGACATTTTTATCACATAAAATTACATAATGTGAAAGAATAAAGTAATTAACAATTTTGCTAAGAGTGAAGTAAAAAAAAGTGAAAAGAATAAAACATTCTTGTTCTACCGTTTGACGTAATCCGCCTTTGTAAATTAAAAATATAAATAAGTACTGGCTCATATTCCTTTTAATGTAAATTTTGCTCTGGGAACACATAGCTGAAAATTATTTAACATAAAATTTGTACTTTAGTTTTTTGTAGAATGCGTCAGTGCAAATTAACAACTAGTGGAAGAAGGATACAGGAATAATGAGAATGACTATTGTATGTTCTTGTGTGTAGTCGATTTTTTGTACTCCAATGGCACATATCTAGGTGATTTAGGTATGACAAGGCAAATCGTGCATGTACACCAACAGGTTTAGATATGTGCTGGCCTCTGTTCACATACATGGTCGGTATTACCTGGACGGGGTTAATGAGTAGTCGGCGTCAGTCGAGGGGGCCCTGGACTCGGCCTGGCGTTGAAAAATTAGCTTCCTTATAAAAAACTCTACAGGGCAAGGAGGGAACTGGCCAAGGGGGGAGTGAAAGGCTGATTTGATGGGGAAAGGGGTGTCGAGTGGGTGGGAGGAGAAAAGAGGGCGAGGCGGGAAACCGAGCAACGTAAATACGAGCACGTTGCTACGCGCCGTAAGCATTTGCCGGTGCTTTTTACAAAGGGTGTTCCGAAAGTACGCTCTACGTGGTGCCCCGGTGTAAAAAGGACCGAATGAATAAATTAGCCCTGGCTCGGTTTTGCGTGTGTAGGAGAAAAGGGGAAGAACTGTCAGAGCCGGGGATTGGCTGTCTCGCCATTTTGGCGAACATTGCTCGAGTTACCCAAGCACCGGGAGAGTTTGGGGGTGTTTCTGGAAAATATCGCTCCTCCAAGGGTCCAGTGCAGAACGATTGCCCTTTATCTTTCTTCTTGTTTAATAGGTTTCCCGACAGTGTCGACGCGTCGCTGTTCCCTATATTTTACAGTTTCGCTTCAGCCCTCATTCTTTTTTCCAGACAAGAGTAACTGACTGGTCTTGTTCATGTTCACTCTTCTTTTTTTCCTTGTCAAATAGACCTGCTATCAATTTCCTTCCTTTCATCAGCAATATGTATTTAAAGGGAAGATGATATACTTTTTCAAAGTTTGCAATTCTTCTTTTCTACACATAGTAAAGCTTTTTCAAATTTAGCGTAAATAAACATCATTCTATGTTTAATGAAAATGTCAATCAAGTTGTAACTTTATGTTTAATGAGAACATTAAAAGGAAATTTTGCTTCATTTGTACCAAATTCTATAGTGCAATATTCTTTTTAAGACTTGACATTTTCAATCAATTTTATTGTGTCTTGATGGTAATTTAGCGCTCGTGTTTTTAATGTATTTTATTCAATGGCACTGAAGAGGTGATTTGCATTTAAATTGTTTATTGGATAAATTATGAAAACTTATTTTTGTTTACGTAAAGTAGAATGTGATTAATATGTACAACATAATGAAATAGATGCAGTGGTATTGTAAATTACTTGTTTACAAGCTCATGACATTGAATAGTGAAGAGTACTATTATTAGGATAGCGATTCATTGATGTATTGGCCAATTTGTCTACAATTATGTCGCGGGTACAGATAATCTACTTCAAATCCTCTTAGCGATAAAATCAATTATGTTACCAGCTATTTGATTTAAAATCGTTGTTCATAGCGTTAAATTTGTATAATTTAGTCACTTTGACGAAGAGTAATGATGTTTTTTTGGATATTTAGATTCTTTATGAAGTCATTATGTTTTTTGGATATTTAGATTTTAAAAATCTTCATTTGCAGTTATAGAATTTTTAATTTATTTCCAAGAGTGATTGTTGTAGGTTTTAAGTAGTTATAATGTATGTTTGGTCAGACAGAAAAATTTTGAATACATATTTTGCCTTTCTTTGATTATAGTTGTACGCATTTGCTCAGGCATAATGAAAACAATAATTTGCCTTTGAATAATTATATTTTATATAAATAATTACTACTGTTGATTTTTTGTTTGTTTGTCAATCCCTTTTGTTTATTTATCTATTTTATTCTATCACAGTAGTTACGTTGAGTTTTGATCAGACATTAAAAAAATTGTATTTGTTTTCATCTTTCTTTTCTTAAACGCACAATTTTAATTCTTTTTCATTATTGATGAGAAGGTAATATTATTTCAGCATGATTATTAATAAAACAACCGAAATGATAAATGTGCATTTTAAAAGTAGAAATATAAACGGATAGAAAAGAATTGCATCGATGTAGTTCATGGATTCGTTTAATAACCAATTTTCGAGATGTCAGTCCTTTGACAAATTACAGGTCATTTATACCACATCTCAACCTGAAGCTCATCTCTTTTTATTATCTTTCTCTTCTCTTTCGTTTTCATTCTTAGACAGATGCTTGATAGCGATTACGAATTCATGACATTATCGCGTTTAACGATTGCCAAGTGCACATGCATTTTTTGTCCAGTCGGATACGCATAAAAAGCAAAGTTTCTTGCATTGAAAAACGATTGTCGTGAACATGCTTTTTCTAAATTAAAAGAACTAAATACAAAATTTCCTGCAGCATTAAAGTCTTCTATTTTTTCCTTTAATCTGTTTACTTTTTTAAATCTGATTTTCATTGATTCATTTAATTAATTAATTTTTATTTTGTTTACTATTTTATGCTTTTACTTATTATTTTAACATTTTATTCTTTTATTCATTATTTTGATTTATCGTATTTTTATACTTTTTATTAATGCCAATTGATAAGTTTATCGTTTTGTAAATTAACTTGAAGCACAATTAATTAAACGATTTCGTAAAAGAAAGATAAATATTGCCGAGGGAGTGCAATCAGGGATTGTGAATTGGCCATTTTGAAGTGAAATCCCACAATTTAGAATGATCGCTTATCAGGGATTGTGCGCCTGGAGGTTATAGATATAAAAAGAAATTTACCTCTTCCTTCTTTCACGTATTTCTCGACCTTCTATTTAACGAAATATATTCACTGCTCGGCTAGCTTTTAACCGAACGACGTCTATAAATGTGGATGAAGAGGTAGAGGTGTTGTACTAGTTGGAAGTTGAAGGTGGTTCGGGGCGTTGGGTTAGGGGGGAGGTTGGTAGCGGTTGAAACGGTTCAGAGTATTCGCGTTTTATGCGGCCAAAACCGACGGGATCCGTAAGAGATAGCCGAGGATAAAGCATTATTGCGTATAAAGATCTGCACTGTGTGTGCGCAATTAAACCTCGAGGGTTTTGGATACGAGCAGGTGGAGGGGGAAGGATGAAGCTTAATCGAAAAGGGGAAAAGCAATGGCTGTAGGCTAAGATAACAAATCATCGACGTTTTTCAAAAACACTCGCTTTTTTATCCCTTAGAATCACGAAACTGCGCGCTTGAGTACTTTTAATTTCCTCACTGCTTCACTGAAAAATTAAAGTTGGTACTTTAAATATTTTTTAGTAAAATGAACTCTAAAAACTGTTATATCAAACTATTTGTTAATTTAACTAGAAAACTTGGTGTGGTTTTCTGGTGTTGTTTATAAACTTGACCAACCATTTAGTAAGTTACACCAAAAACGCTGGTTAACTTATCCAACTAGTTAGTGAATTTAATCAAAAAGAACTGGTTAAGATAACATGCTAGTCAGTAAATCTAAGAAAACAATTAAAAAAAAAGATATTTGAGTTGTTTAGATTATTATTGTATTTATTAATGTACTTAGTACATTTTAATTTAATTTTTCAGAATTATTTTTGAGTTAATTCAGAATTATGACATTTTAATATAATAAACGGTGTCTGAGAGTGGTAATGCAAAGACGATTTTTGATTAGTAGTGAGGGAAGATAATTATGGAAGGTTCATTTTTAGGAAGAATAATCAGTAATTTGGGAAAATCGAGAATTTTAGGAACGTGTGTCGAGAGACGGAGAGGCTGTCTGGAGATAGCGAGCTCATTTATACCTGGGACGTGCCGGCGAAGTAAAACTGTTGAAAAATGATATCCGAACGTCCCCCAACCCGGCAGTTTCATCCCCATTCTCATTCGCTATTCCTACCCTATCCTCCATTTCGTGCTTTTCACCGTAGAAAATGCAATTTTTTAATACACATTATGCGCGTATTTATATCACGGACCGAGTTTACTTTGTTCTTTTACATTCGTTGCGATTAATTATTCAATCATTTTTCCCTGGGACCTATTGTACATCTCGAGCTCAAAAACTTCTATTTTCGGATTATAGTGAGAAGTATTTTATAAAACAAACTTTCAATGCAATTTTTTGGCAATGTGATAAAATAAGCGTCTCAAATCCATATTTGAATATCTGAAGGTAGTTGTGTAAGAATTCTAGTCAAATTTTGAATATTATAAATATAGAATTCAACGGATTCATTTTAGGAAATTATTAAGTATGTCTGACTAAAACGCGATTGTACTACTTAATGTTTAAAATTTACACAGTTCAAGCTTATAATCTAAGAAAATAATCGAATTGTTTTAGCACATTGTTTTATTGGATTTTTTTTAACCGGAAAGAATGTAAATATATAAAATTATTAACTTTGCGAGTGTCGAATATGAAATTAACTAATAGATGTGAGGAATAAAATATTTAATTACAAACGTGTTGAATGAAAGGATTGTCTTTCAAATGTATCGAAAAAAAGGTTATATTACGAAGTAATTTTATCTTTTCTTAATTAAGAATTTGTAATACAAGGTTCAATTGCACATTTATTGAATAAGAAGTTTCGTTTACGAATTTATTGTTTAAGAAGATTTAATTATGGATTCAATTAATATAATTATAAAGATGCATTTACGAATTTATTGAATACAAATATATTAATTTTGAATAGGGAACCCTAAAATAATTGTAGGCAAATTCTGTATAATTTTTAAGTCAAATTCTGTAAAATTTCTAGTCAAATGCTGTGAAATTTCTACTACAGTACATCGAAAAAAAATTCTATACTATTAACGAAAATAATAATAATAGATGATTAATATTTAGCTTTTATTGAGTTTATTAAGTAGTTTTGTATGTCTAGCTATAACGCACTTTTACCACTTCTTTTAAGCTTAAATATTTCTTTTTAATTTCAACAAGACCAAGTACAAAAAATATTGAAAAGAGCACAATAATTTTAGTTTTAGTCTAATCTGTATTAAAATTCTCCTTGCAAATAAAGCGCAAGATCGAAAAATGACTAACTTAAATTAAGCCATTAAGTGACAAATAAATTAGAGTGTGATTGGAATTTGGAATAGTTCTTCTCGATTTTTAAAAGACTTAATGGCAGCGTCTGGTTGAGGACGTGCCGTAAGTTTCAAGTGATCCTCACCAATTTTAAGTATTCAGTCCGTCTGGATTTCACTCGGAGGAAACGGAGCATGAGAAGGTGTGGGTAGAAGCGACTGAATTCTGGGGTAAAAAGAACTGGACGAAGGTTAGATTAATGGTTGAGAAATGCAAATTGTCCGGGTAACCCCTGGAGCAGAGGCGGACGGTGGAGGAGTTGGGTGGTACTAGTGGGTGGATAACTATGTCTCACCCGCTTACCAGCCAGCAAAAACCCCTTAGAAATATATCGTAGGTCATTTCCCTTGCTAAACTCGAGAAAAAAAAAATTGCAGCCAACCCGGGAACCAGTTTCCTCCGCCTCGCTACCATCGACCGACCCCTTGTGGCCTCCTCGCTGACTAAATGCTCAGAAATGCTCGTCCAAATGCCTTTTAGGCTCTCGACATTTTTCATTTTTTTTAATATATTTAAACAGACGCGAACTCGTAATTCTTCGAATGTTCATTTGTCCAAATCGAGTTTTTCAAAATTTTTGGCATTCACAAAATTTTAATGATTTAAAGTAACATAAGGATGTTTTAGGATCATTAATATTTTTATTAGTTTTATTATTTTAAAAAAATAAAAATTTGATGGTTTGATGTCCCATGTGACAAGTTAACTTGTATCATGAAGGTTTCAATAATCGCTGATTACGAATCTAAAGTTAACTTTAAAAAATCCAATATAGTTGATATAATATGGCGGAATGTTTTAAAATCGAAAGAAGTTGCTTAAAATTCTTTACTCGAGTTATTCTTCCGAGTCGCTGATTACAAATCTGCGTAGTCAATTTTAAACTTTTTAAAATTACGAACTAAATGTGTCAGTCTAATTTGCAAAAGTCGTTTGTGACTCTTTTGAAAATAATGTTAATTTTTTAAAATTTCATATAGCGAAAGAAATTCTGAAGAATCAGTAGATTTTTTATTAAATTCACTAATTCTTGGTGAGCCTAAAATATCCTCGTTTTATTCAAAATCATTAAAAATGTACTAAAAGAAAAGTACAGAGAGTACTAAAAAGTATTTTAATTATTTAAAATTTCCTTTCATTAAGTGCAGTGTAGTTTTAAAAGAATCTAAGTTGAAATAAAAAGAATTGTTTTGTAGAGAGTATACGGTTATTGGATAATAAGATGAAATGGTGGCGAGGGCGAAAAAATGGCCGCGAATTTGTCGGAGTCCAGGCAGCCGTCGAACTGAAAAAGCATAAGAGCCGCAAAGGATGGAACAGAAAGCGACGAATAATCGACGATAGTTTATTTTTGCGGATGGATTAAGCGCCTCCGATTTATCGACCGGATCCAATTGAATACACAGCGATTCATTCGCTTTGTTCCCCGTCCAAGTTCGTTTCCGGTTCTGTATATTAAACCCCGATCTGTGTATATCTTGGTGGCAAAATGAGAGAAGAAGTCGAACCTATCCAATCATAATATTGTGCGAACTCTGTTTTGACTGAACCGTTACAGTTTTGTTTACTCAGCAATCCTGAATTTTTATTAAAACTAAGAAAAGTAAACTCTGCTCTCTGTCAGCTTTTCCCATTTTCACTCAAGTGAAATAACACCATATTTAATTTCTCTTCGTATTCATAATCGATGACAAAACGAGTACAAAGCACTTTAATGGAAATTGATTTTTTCCCATATCAATATAGAAATTGTAAATTCTACTTTATTTTCCCCCCGATATTTTTAAAGTTAAAAAGTTGCGTAAAATGCTATTGTTTTTTTTTCTAACAGATTTTTGTACACAATTTTTTTTTAAATGTTATGTTATTAAAGCGGATCTGAAATTTCTTTTATTCGGAAGTTGTTGCCTGTGGATCTAAAATTAAATTCAAACAGCATATTTAGTAAATAATCTTTCTCTGTGAATTACAAAAACCATTTTACCGCATAAAGAGAACCAAAAATTTATTTTGCAGAGATATTCTTTAATTTAACAAACGCTCTCTAAAAATTAATAAGCGAAATTTCACTAATTCACAGCTATAAGTATACCACCGATTCAAAAAGCGTATATACGCTGTGGAATCAGTGAAATTTCGCTTATTATCCAGCGAATTTATAACTGTGAATTAGCGAAATTTCGCTTATTCTATTTTAGAGAGCGCTTTTTTAATTGTTAACATTGCGAGAGATAATCATGCAATATGTAATTAGGTTATATCAGAAGAATTAAATGTTGATAACAATCTGACGATGAATTAACGATTTAGTAATGTCAAGTTGGCTGTTAAACTTGATGCCTGTTTCCAAGTATTACTGGGAGAAATGAATGCACACTTTTTTATAGTGTCAGTTTCATATATACTAGTGAGCTACTTGTATTGCAATGGTGGAATGCATCAGTATACGTAGATATTGGCGAACGCAATGGTGCGTGGATCCACACGTTTTTGCACTTTTATGTGCAGAAGGTGGTACTCGACTTGACGCATACGAATGTTTTATCCAATCTGGTGGCTGCATCGAGCGTCCAAGCCACATTTCTACGGAATAACGGGCCACTGTTTTGCAATTAGTGCATTCCTTAATCCAGGAAACTGCTAAACATTTTCACAGGACGAAGCTTTTGTTGACGCCTCGAGGCTTCCTACTTTGGCTACTCTCGGCCATTCGAACTAACATTTCCACAACTGTTTTACCAACCACTAGTTCAACTTATTCCTATGCGTATTCTCAAACTTATCCGTACAATGTAAATTCATGTGTGTCGGCAACATTTTGTACATACGAAAGTTGTACACATTCTTATGCAAGTGTGTATGTGAGGCAAAATTGCAGCAATGTAGGAAAACTGAGCTACATCTAGGAAAATTCATTGTACTTGAATTCATGTGTGGATATTTGCACACTGTAGTTGCAGTGTTATTTGCGTAGGTTAGTAGTTGGTACGAGTGTAAATCCTCGATGAAGTTAATGTGGTGTGGGAGGTGGAGGCTTGACAAAGAAAAAATGGGAGTTGGGGGAATGGAGTAAAAAGGGAAGAAAAAAGAAAAAGAAGGGGTTGAGAGAAGCTGGGTACACTTATTTTCATTCGCGGTACCTCAGTCGGAAGAGAGTCCTGCGGGAGGACCTCACAGTCTCATTTGTTACCCTTAATGTCCTGGCTCTGCTACTTCTCCCTCTGTGACCTCTCCATCGTGGTCTGGAATAGGGTACAGGCGTACTTCAGAAATAATCCAGAAATTATGGGAAATCCTATCGAGTAACTTGACTACCATGATTCACTGCTCTGACTCTCGCAAAGTAATAATGGAGAACATATCGCTTTCTCCTTCATAAACAGCCCACGCTCCATGAGTTTGCTCGTTTACTTCTCCTGCAACTCGCTTACAATTGGCTCAATCACTTCACTCTTATAGTCACGAGATTCGTTAAGTGCAAACCGAATCGATTCTTCACATCATAACTTTGCTCGTTCACGAGAACTTTCTGCGCTCTCTGCTCCTTTTTTCTTTATTCAACTTCATCAACGATTCCTCATTCAGATTAATTACCTGCTATTTTCCAAATTGCTTTTGAAAATTTAGTACATTTTCTTCTGGATCTCATAGTTTTGAAACTGTCCTTTTTATTGTGGGATTAATAAATGAGGGGTTAATTAATGAGAGATTGATTAATGATGTTAATAAAATTGTTTGTCGAATTAATAGGATCACAAAATATTAAACTACACAATTTTAAAGTCATGAAACGTTTCTTTTAATTTAGTAAAAATAAATTGGTTTTTGTCGCTTATTTCAGTTAATGAAGAAAACGGTGTTTTTATTAATTCCAGGGCACTTGTTTCCCCTTGTAAATTGGAGATCCATCTTTAGAGGTCCCTGTATCATCAATAGCCCAAGGCACAAACTAGAATCCCTTCCATTTAATTCAGGCCTGATCGACTGTCCTGTCTCCTTCATGTAGCCTAAAATATTGATAGCCTACCCCAAAAGTGGCGCATGTTTCGCAGTGATGGGAATAACGATTGAATTAGGTTCATCAGAAATTGTCCTCGCAATACCCCCCACTTAGAACCATCCTTTCATGCGACATATTGAAGAAAAATATCATAAATCTGTATATTATCTGTCAGGACCATAAATTGACTTAGTGAAAAGACTCGTTCTGATTTAATTGAAGGCATTTTTCAAATTACCTTTATAATCTCTATCCTCTTGAGATTTGCCAATATATACCAGGGGATTAGTGTTTTGATGACTTTGAGTTTCAGGATGAAATTAGATTTTAGGATGTTTTGCGAGTAATTCCATTTATTTGAAAGTTGGAATGGTGATGATTGATTATATTCTAATTTCTAGGCATTACAGGTACGAACTTAGACAAAGATTGATTTTCGGAATAATATTTTCGTTCCACTGGGTTACAGAGGACATACTATTAATTGTCATGGTGGATATTATCTTATAGTACTGTAGAGAACATACTATTGTCATGGAGGAATTATCAATGACTGGAAAGGGAATTTTTACACTGGAATTAAATAATTGGTTTTCTGTTATAAGAAACAAAATAAAGCGTCGAACAATAGAGAAATTATCAGCACCTGTTTGGAGTTAGGACCAGGCATTGGAAGAGGAGAAAGAGCATACGTTGGCTAATATGAATGTCCTGTCAGTGGCAGCGGCTCCTTGCCAAGAACGTACTGGTTGCTAATATGCCCGGTTGAAGGGAATATTTACGAGGGTGAAAAAATATAGTGGGTAGGTTAAACAAGGAGGTGGGCTTTTGGAGGAAAGCGAGGCTTTCAGACAGTTTGAGAATCTACTCTATTGAAGTTGAGAATTGATTTTCACCCCTTGAATCGGTGTCTGTCTCAGATCCTCTCTGGGGAGTGAGTCTCATGTGTGTAGGGAGTTTGTGCTTATCGATTCTCCATCTCTCTGCCCTCCAACGAGTCGCTGGAAGGTCGAATGAAGGGCGAGAAGGATATTTCGGCGACGAGGGTACGTTTGCTTGGCAAGGGGTTGCTTCTTTGGATGGGAGGAAGGGCACCGGTGCTACTCGAGGATTGGTCAGAATGTGTAGGAACGAGCGTCTGTTTGGTTGTCTGTGGAGGCGAATTTAACGAGAATGTTGTGTGGTTCTCTTCCTCTCTTTTACTCCTTTCATTCCCTTTCCAGGATTCTCTCTTTATCTCTTGACGTAATTGAAAATTGTTTAGGTTATTGGCTCAATGCTCGATGGATTGACGGGATGGATTACATTCACTCAAGTATGGAGCTTTTGAAAAGGTGAAATCGGAACAATGCCACTGATTTAGGTATATTCTATCTGATGTATTGGTTACACGAGAATAAGGCTAGCTCTCCGCAAAAAATATCTTTCAATTTCTTTCACGTGTCGGATGCACTGGTACACTATTAGCTCTTTCTCTTGGCCCCTTCCACCCCTGTAAACATTGTTCGTTTCGCAAAAAGAACGCGATTCGATGCAATTTACAACTTTAAAACACTTTATTGGCCTTCTAACATGCAAAACTCTTCGGTAATTACCCCGAAAGTAATTAATTCTAAACAGGTTCGGGGAGTTCTTTTTTTAAAAATAGTAATTAAAAAACAGGAAGGAAAAAAGAAGAAAGGGCTTCCGATTTTCGGTCGAACGAGCTCGGCTTTTTATGTAAATTTTACGAGGTAACGGAAGGAGACCTAATTTTTTTCGCAAGGGCGGTTCCGCGCCGCCATTTTGTGCTGCTGGAAGGGTCCTCGAAAGCCTCTGAATTTACTCTAATTACTTTCCCCTGGTATTACGCCTTGCAAAAATGTTATCGAAAATAACAACTCGCCACGACGAATTCAAAATGAATTTTTGTTTGCGACCCTCTAATTTATATGTAGCATGTAAGAGCTTTCGCGAATGCCGAGTAAATTAGAAGGACACACAGGCCATCATTTTCTCGACAGGACTTGTCTCTAGCACTCACTTTTCAACAATATTTATTCAATTCGTGACTTCTTGAAGTCTGTGCTGATTAAATTGTTGATTACATTTTTTTTATTTACATGCAAAATTGGTAGACCTCTTCCATTAAAATTTGGGTGCTTGGAATTTTTAATCCAGTTATTATTGATTTAATCAATGTTTTACTTTTCTTTACAAAAGAATCTCTTTTCATGAGAACCAGTATTCTGATTATTTAATTTGTTTAATAAACAGACATACAAAGACATTAGATTTTATTTTTATTAGCTTAAACAATTGTCGTTTTTTTCAAAATCTTTTGAAAAAGCATTTTTTCATTAACTATATTTAAAACAAAAAATATTTCAGAATCTTAACTTGGCGGACAATCATATTTCGAAGAGGACATGTTAATAATTTATATTTTCTTCAAATATACACGCAAAAAAATTGTTGAATATTATCCAATTCGTTGGTCTCAAAAACGCGATCCAATAAATTGGTTGTATCATCCAACTATTGAACGCATCAACAAATTATTAACTTTGACGAGGTTAAAGTATAACTTTTCAAGTGGATAATGCAGCCAATAGTTGGATAATGCAGCCAATTTATTGGATCGCGCTCCATAAGTCCAAAATATTAGATATACTATCCAACAATTTTCCTGCATGCATAGTTTCTTCTTATTTAACATTTTTCTGCATGAGTTATTTTTATTACACATGATTTGATTTTTCAAATAAATTTTTTCTTGGAAAAATATGTCTATTTGTTCTAGAATATTTTTTTAAAAATGAATACTTTTTTACTTTTGTTTTTTGAGAAACTTTGATTTTAAGAAATCAATCGTTAACTGTAAATTTATTTTAAAATTAATGGTTTTTTTTAGTGTTTTCTAGCAGTTAAAATACTGTTATGCAAAGCGAAGCGTATTTTGCATCGTAATTTGCAAATTATACCACTTTTAAAAAATATTTTGTAGAATTTTTTGAATGAAGAATGTTGACAATCATTTATAGAATAACTCCAGCTATTTTTGAATTTTTTTTCACAAGAAAAATTGTGATTTTTCCTTAAAAATGCACGGGAGTTGAGTAAAAAATGAGAATGTCGTGCCGTCGGACGGAGGCTGTAGACGAAGACGCGCCATTTTGTCGCTTATTGTTTCTTTTTTCGCAGAAAATAAAACAAAATATGTTAAATTTTTAGAAAATTCTGATGAAGACAA
Source organism: Ganaspis sp. Gsp50 (assembly GCA_011057455.1). Taxonomy (NCBI): domain Eukaryota; kingdom Metazoa; phylum Arthropoda; class Insecta; order Hymenoptera; family Figitidae; genus Ganaspis; species Ganaspis sp. Gsp50. Next base: position 35,728 of record WNHD01001400.1, read on the forward strand.
AGATACCAGTTATCTAGATTGCTTTTCTTAAATTTTCTTTACTTTTTCTTAGTTTTTCTTTGTTTTAAGTATTTCTTGACCGTCTTTGTTGTTAAAAAAAATTAATTTTCTTTTCTTATTTTCTCGAATATGGAAATACATAGGTTTCTAAATGTCTTTGTGTTTGGTGTTAATTGTATGTACAATATTAGCGATACATTGAATTATTCTTCGGAGTGATGAGTTAAATTAATTACAACTTTTATTTAATTTATGATATCAAATATCCATTTTATTAACTGGTGAATTAATTATTGAAACAACTGGATTATATGATAGTTAAATAATTAAATCGAGTTATATTAACTTTTGATTCTACTAAATAATTGAATGGTTTCGTCAAAAGTTATACTAGCATTTAATCAATCTAAATAAAGATTCATTAATTTTATTTATCAAGGTTTTTGATCAAGTTGATTATTAAAATATTACGAATATTATTAGTAAATTACTAATTATGCAAAAATTCCTTTTTTTCAGTAAATTTATTTGTACATGAATATAAAAGTTTTTAGTAAATATTAACATATTAAAATGTTTCTTGTTATTTTATCATGATATACATTTCTGCTAAAACTTAGAAAGAAACAAACAAACTTCAAAATGGCGCTTGTCACTAAGAATCGAGCTTGATTATTTTTTGATCATTTTTCTATCGGGAGTGTTTACGTTGATTTTATATACATTTGTATATAATTGTATAAACTGAAATGTCCATTGTATGCGACTAATACATTCATAAAAAATACCTTGTTGCCTTAAAAGAATTATAGGAATTAAAAAATGTCGCGTTAAGTTGAAAGACAAATTCCTTCTAACAATTTGCTCAGGCATTGTGAAATTCCATTTTTGCAAAGTAAAATATAAATGATAATTTTCATCATGTTGAAAATATAAAATGCACATTTTTATATAAGCAGTTGTATGCTCAGAGCTTGAAGTTCTCAGCCTCAATTACGACGTCGAATAAAAAATCCATTTTGAAAAACACGACATGTTTTAAAAAGTTGCATTGTACCGAGAACAAAGAAATCTCTCTCATTCTCTGCCCTGTTATTTTTTACCTCTATTTTTCTTCTTTCGTTGTTTGTATTTTTTTTGCTTTTTTTTTAATGAATCGCAAAGCCAAGCGAAGATTTTTCTCTTTTAGTGCTGGAGGATTGTATAGTGCGAGATGAGATTGGACTAATTCAGAAAAATGCAAAGTACAAAAAGGGTGCGGCCTCTAATCCTTGAGAAGTTGAGGGCTGGTGGTCGGGCAATTTTTGGGTACCCGGAGGGAAAGAAAAGGGGTAAAAGTAGAGAGACAGCTCTGAGGCAGGACTCCGTATAATAAGCATTACTCGGAGGCCATAATCCTGATCAGGATTCTGGGCGCTTTTGTGAATAGTAGAATGTTCTTTTCCTTTGTTTACAGAAACGCTTTAGTCTTTTGGCAGTGCGAGCTTGGCAATGCTAAAATGCTAAATGATCTCTCACATTTGCCTGACGGTAACGGCGTCTCTGATAGGCCGCTGGGCAGCCCCTCGGAAGATGGCTGCTCCCATTGTAAAGCAGGCTTGGTAGGCAGAGGGCAGATACTTTGAAATATTATACCTACTGCCGTATCGTCGGTTACGTCCGGCAAAAACAATGCGAGATATCGCGCGCAGAACTCGAGCATCCCTTCACCCTCCTTGCCTTTGTCGACGATTTTTTCGGATGTATAATTTTAATTAATTCGTTGGCGACATTCGCCGGGCGCCAACTTTCGTTCTGAATGTCGCTATCCGAAGGAGAAGGACATGCGCTCAGGATCAAGGGTCAGATTACCTCTTTCCGCGGCCATTTTAACGAACCTTTCGGGTTTTGAAACCGCTGTTCCGTTCACAAGAAATGAGAATGTCAAGCAACTATAATTAACAACGGTGGGGGCACGACTCGTAATTTAGATTGTTTTACCTCCACCTTGTTTTATTATTGCACATGCGCTTTCCACAGATTTTCATCTATCTCCGAGAATTGGCTTAAATAACAGAATTTACCATGGAGAGTATGATTTTCATATAGATAATGTGTCTCGGAATTAGGTACACCCGGGAAAAATTATTAAATGGCGGACACGCTCTTTGTTGACGAGGTAATTTGTAGGAGAAATTTAGTTTTGCGCTCATACAATTACTCTTTTTCATTTTCAAGAACGTCTGAAATATTGTCAACACTCGCCATTCCACACATGCATTCTTTACTGATGTTGTCAAATAACTTTATTTCTCTGTCTAAATTTTTATAACGTCATTCTACTTAAGCTTGGAAACATTTTTATTTAATCTGACATTTTGGCGTGCATTTGTACAATACTGATAAAGAGGTCAATGATCTGCATTATAAAAAAGTAATAATTAATAACAAGTTGTTCATAAACAACGTCACGCAAATTTAGACCTTTTTTCAATCTCTCGTCACAATTTTCACATTGTGACCTTGACAATTTTCCACTGATGGTTACAAATGTTTAATACCTTCCTCCCCTTAGCGATGTGATGTTGTTTATGGACGACCCCCAATATAATGTGATAAATTAAACGGTATAATGTTATGACTTGTACATATAGATGAATTCATAGATATCCATTTCCGTACTCAGATATAAGTTTTTTTTTATTAATTTATAGAAATTAAAAATTTTATTTCCACACCAAAACAATATTTATGAACATTAAAGAAATAACATTCTTTGACTCTTCTGGTTTGATTCAAGATTTCTTTTTAATTCAGAGGTCTAACCATACTTAGTAAATTTAACTAAAAGAAATAGTGCGCTTTTTATTCAATCATTCACGTAGTTAATAGTACCAATAATTTTTTAAGTGTTTTAAAAATCGATTTTATATTTAAAACAATATTCGACTGATTTTTCAAGACGGCTTAAGTTAAATTTGTTCATCTACTTGAACTAAAACCTTTTTGAAATATCTTTGAAGTATAATGATTGAATTTCATGCTTTCTTTCTTGAGTGGTTAACACATATTTTTTGTTAATTGATAAAGAAATCATTAAGTTGATAAAGAAAATTAACAATTAAGGCAAGATTCAGTGCATCCTGTTTTTTTCTTTTCCAAGACGTCCGGCACTTTGGGCGCGACTTTTTGCTCAATTTTAATTAATTATTGCAAAAGTGGGGAGATGGCAGATTTCGTATACGACGTTTATGGTTGAGGGATCTGAAACTCGTGCTTTGTTTTAGGTAATTAAAAACCCTGCTCGCGCTAGAGCACACGAAAGCTGGTTTAAACAACGTGATAACAATTTTAAGTAATTAATTCGGTTGCGCATGTGCATAGGAAATGTTGTACTTCGAATTTGGGTTTGAATTATGAGATACAAAAATGTAATGAGTGAAATCTTACTCTCTAGATTTGACTTTGGCGAACAAAGAATTCGCTAATTTATCAGTTTATGTTATTGAGAATTGGTGGAGAATCACTGATTCTGCAATAATATTTCCTGATTAAAATATAGAGACTAAAACTTTTTACTGATTTACAGTTAATTTTGACTTATTCACATTGAAATTTCAATGATTCATAATGAATTTTTACTGAATTATCAGTGAATAGTCACTGAACTGATCTAGTTAGAAGATACCGCCGTAATTGAATCATTCAGTGACTATTTACTAATCAGTAAAAAATTCATTGAGTCAGATTAGAAAGTGTGTAAAAAATTATTCGAGAAATAAATTATTTATTAAAGTAAAATTGACGAAAACATTTTTGGATTGTCAATGTTGAAAAAAATTCTTTATGTGAATTTTTTTTTTACGAAAATATAAACATTGGAATTTTGTAAGGAAATAAATTAAATTATGCTATTCGTGAACAATTACTTAAAATCAAAACTTTTTACTCGACATAACGGGTTTGCTGGCTTAAGTAAAAATATAAATTTCCAATTTTGAAACGTGGTCTAGCTTCCACGGGCAGTGCTACGCCGATTAATCAAACGGTAGAAAAATTGGAAGAGGAAGCTATTGACAGCCGGCGCGATATAAAAAATAAATGAAATTCAATGCCCGGCCCCGAAGTCTGTAGTTAATAAGCAAAAATTTGTCAAACTGACGGAGAACTCTATATAGAGATGAACTTTATTACTTGAATGGTTATTGGAAACCTTAGAAGTCCAAAATAATTATCGACAGAATTTTAATCCTCTTTAATTTTTCTTTTTCTATTCTATCCATATCTTTTTTCAGCTTTATGCTTTTAAAAGGTAAAAAGTCCTCTGTTTTAAATAAACCTTTATGCTATTAAAAGCTAAATATGTTTACGGATTGGATACATTTTTATTCTAATTAAATTTTTGATTATTTTTTAAAGATTAATCAATTTTCTAAAGGAAATTTTCACCATTCGATTTAGTAATTTTTAATTTTCATATCATAATGTTTTAGTTAATAAAAAATTACTAAGAATTATTAAAAAAAATAATAATTTCGTTTTAATGGATGACTTTTCACTAAGAATTTGAGTTAATTTCTTTTTGCAGTATTTGTTTTTCTGTTTAATTTATTTTTTCGATTTTGCATCATTCATTTTTTCGCGTTTTTTGTTTGTTTATTTTCTCGTCTTTTTTATTTTATTTATTCGCCTTTTTCTCTTATTTTCTAAGCGTTTATTTATTTTATTTTTTTGCTATTTTATAATTTTTTTCAAGTTTGTATAAAGTATTTTTTCGCCTGTGATTTATTTTTTGTTTTTGTTTTTAATTACATGTTCTCAATTGTGTTTATCAAACAATGGATACCTGGAATTTTCAAAGACACAATTTCTGACGAAAAACAACTGAATTATTAATTGATAGGATAATCATTTAAATAAAATGATTGGAATTTTATTAACAAGGAAGATACATTATAAATAAATATTATAATTAAATTATGAATGAAAAATATAAAGATACATAATATTTAATAATAAAAATAAGCATCTATATGTGAGACATTTGTACAATACGTCGGTGCGTAATTTCTCGTCGGCCATTGCTACGCGTCGTCGCGACGTCCGACGGAAAGCTTTTTTCACGAGTGGGCGTGTCGTCGAAAAAAAGCTCGATAAAGTATTCAAATATACTTACAACAATTATTTTTAATTAAATAAAAATATACTATATCATTTTTTGTGTTTAATATCGTATAAATTTTGCATTTTTAAAAAAAAAATTTTAAAAATTATAAATGTTTATAAATAAAAATGTTTATAAATACACTTTAAAAGTAGTAAATAGTGTTTCGAAAATCATTTTAACATTATATTTTAATTTATATATTTTATATATATTAAATTTAAAATAATAATTTTTTATACTCAGGTATGCTTGTTTTTTATGTTACTGTCTTTTTTTACATTAATTATTATCTTACCTTTATTTTTTCATTTTTTTTTCACTCAATAAGAATGTTTATGAAAAAAATAAAGTATTTTTTCATTCAGTATCTTTAATTTTTTAAAAATTATGACTAGAATACCAAGAGAATAAATTATATCCGGGAAAAGATTTTATCCCAGTAAAATGTCAGTATTATTCATCCTCTCATTATTTTGTTAAAATTATAATGAAACAATGCAATATCTTTTCAATGCCTTTAATAATTTCGAGTGGAAATCCTCCATTTTTTAGACGCAATTTTCATCTAGACGCCGTCGGCAATAAAATAACCTTTCGGTAGAAATTCAGATTGCAAACAAACTGTTTTGTTTCCATTATTTGAATTGAACAAAATGGTTTCAGCATTTATTTTGAGACATTTGTTTTCTGACAATTTTTGTAATTCTTTAATTCTAATTCTCTAATTCTTAATTATCAGTAAATTTGATAAACTTTCTATTCCCCTCTTTACCTTTGTAACCATACGCTGAAAAAGGATCAGAATCTTCGATAAACAAATAGCTAAAATTCAAACATCCCTTCCTGCTGTCGGAAATTTTTCCGGATATACGTGTATCGCGTTCAGATTGGCAAAATCAAGCGCTTTTTCGCTATAAAAAATTTAATGGATTTTCTAGGTAGGATTTCACTGACGGCAGAGCCTCAGCTTGAAAATTCGTTGAAATTTTTTGAAATATACTGTTTGTTAAGCAGTGCGACGCGTAAAGGGATTCGCGGCGACGCGAAGGTTATCCTAAAAATTTGGTGATTTCAACCGACGGTGGCCGTATGGACAGTGTCGTTTGTACGCTTCTTTCTCGAGTTTTTTCCTCAAGAAGTTATAAAACTATGGAAAAATATCAGCAATTTATTTATTCTTGATTTCATTTTTATCAAATTAGGAATTACATTGAAAAACTTGAAAGTTCACTATAAATATTTTACTGAAATTAACTGAAGAAACTTGTAAAACCAGACATTAAACAAGTATTTTGTTACTTTTTTAAAAAGTACCAATTACTTGGTAAATTTAGCCAATTAGTAAATGTAACAAAAAACAAAACTAGTCATCCTTTTAGATAACCATTTTCTTCGTTTTAATTGTACCATATTTTTTATTAAATTTTATTTAAAAGGTGTAAACCAAATAAAATATTTTAAAATTACAAATTAAACAAATTCAAAATTTTGAAGTTCATAAGTATTAATTACACTTTTAGCTTTAGGGATAAATAACACTCAAAAAAGAAAAGATGTGTGACGAATTGTAAATGAAATTAAGTTGTTATAGATTAGATTGAGATAATGAAAATTAAAGTAATTAAACTAAAAATCTTATTAAACATGATATGTGTAAAATTAAAATGGTTGCTTCCTCGCTAGTGTCATTTAAAAATTCTTTCCTTTTATTATAGCCCTTTCATCCGTCTTCTGTCGTTACAGACAATATTGCTTTATAAAATAAACTCAGTTCTGCATTCCGAATAAATTAGTTTTGCTTTACAATAAGTCTGAAATGTGGTAATTTTTTTGCAGAACCGAGATATTTCATAATTCTATTTGCAGACTTTTCTAATTTTTTATTTTAAAGAATCCAGTGCACGTTATTACTTAAATATTGTTAATTTAAATTTTTACACAAAATCCTTTTATTAGATTTTTAGAATTAACAGAATTCTAAAATTAAGAATCTCTTAAAATTAAAATACGTAGAATCTTTAATAGGGACCTCTAAATTTTAATTAGTGTCTTTTTTAATTTTGTGAGTCAGTTTGGTCTATTGACCAAATGAATTGTTGTAATAAAAGACTGCTGATTTTTGCTTTGTTTAATTTACCAAGTGTTTGGTTCACTTTATTAGTTTTTTAAGTGAACTGTAAAGATTTTGTTAATTTTACCAATTTCCTAAGCTAAATTTATTAAAATGTATATAGTAATCATTATATTTTTCTAAATTATTTCTTGAAGTTCTACTTTTTATTATTGATACCCTTGCACTTGTGTCTTCTTTATTCTCATTTATGGAATCAATGCTGTATTTTTTTTATTGTTTTATCTTTTTTATTTAATTTCGAAAAATACTTCTTTTTCTTTTATTTAATATTTGTGTGCCATCATTGTTTATAACACTGTTGTTTTTTCGTTCAAAATCATTCTTAATAATGACAAAATAAATAAAATAAACAATTCGTTTAAGAGTAAAATTAATCATGGAATAAAATTGACATGAAATTGAATCTTAAAATCTAAAGTCACCTAGTTTTAAAGAAACGAAAATTGGGTCGTCATTGGAAAATGCCCTGAAAGCTTTAATGCGCTTGAAATAAACTCGAATTTAATTTCATCGATGCAACATGTATATTTATTTTCATTGTTTGCGAAGCGATTAATAATGAAATGCGTAAACGAAAATGAATTATGTAAACGTGACATTTATTTACAACAGCTGTTGCAAGTGTGAACCCATAATAGTCATGTTGAACAGAATTAAGCTTTATTCAGTTTCGGTCGAAAATGAAAGTGAAATGGTGCTTTCGATGAAAAAAAAAGAGACGAGAAGTTGGTGGGGCTTGGGTGGGGGGCGATGGTAGGAAAAGGACGCTCAATGTCGCATTGTTTTTTACGCGTGGACGTTGATACACTCGTCGAATAAAAATAGAGATTAAAAAACAAGCGGAGAACGATTTATAAAGAGGAGAGAGAGACGCGATCGCACCACAATTATTATATTTTTTGTGTGTCACTTTTAAAATGTAGGTGAATTTTATCCATCTCGGGTTATTTTTTTCCATGGACACACTTTCATTTGTTGATTATTGACAGTCGTGTTTTTTCGTTGTGGTTTTCCTTTCTTTTTTGTTTCCATTTGACATCAATCGAGATTGAAATTTGATTTATTTTTTCTACACTCATAGTGCATCCTGATAAGATCGTTTTTTTAAAACAAGGACGCACGTATCGTTTTATTATGGACGTAAAATCACTTGACGCGAACGGAAAAATTGATGACGCGTTATTCTGTATTTAAGTCATAACTAACTTCACGTTGAGTTCCAAAAAAAACTTTTAATATACGATCTTCATCCATTTTGATTAAATCACTTGTTGCGTATTCAAACCAAAATATTGAAAATGTATTTAAAAATTTGTCTTGACAATTAAAAACAGTTAATAGATTTGGCTTAAATTTTTCATTTACTTGGATAAAGTACTTGGATTCAGTTTGTTTGTGTTTAATTATACATAATTTTAATGAGTCATGAAGAATACAAATTTATAGATTAAATACAGGTAAAAGTTGAACATTGAATTTTTTTGTTTATATGAAAATATTTTTATAAAACTTGAGACTAATTACCGGAGTGAAAAAAGATCGCGTTGCCGTGTCCGAAGGGTGAGGTCAACTGGGGTCTTCTTATGGCAAAGGTCGCATCGTGGGACCCAAAGAGTGTCCCAATGGGCCCAGCCAATGAGGAGCTTAGAGCAGAACGAGTTCGTTTCTGCGGGGTAAGCTCTTGATACGCTAAAATTGCATAAATTCATCTCCTTGTGTTGCTCAGTTCTCTTAAGATTATTTCCATAAAGGTGAACCCATAAGGGAAAGGGAAAAGCCTCATGTTTGTTTTACGACTGAAATTTCACTTTATTGCTGTCCCTCATTTTCATGCACGGATTATTAATATTTACTTTGAAGTAATATAGACATTTTATTTTTTTGACATCAGACAAAAAAAGCTTTTTAAAAGTTTTCCAGATGAAAAGATTCATACTGATTCTTTTGACACTTTAATATCTCACGAAGTGATCAAAAGAAAATTCTGAATTAAATTTCTCTTTTTGTAGAAACGACAATCTTTTTTATTTAGTGCAATTGGCAATTCTATGGCCTTTTTACGATAAACTATAATTTTATTGCTTCTTGTGCTCAATGGTATTTTCTCGCTTCTTGTATATAATCAACAATTTTAGCACACTATTTAACAATAAGAATTTTGGCGTTTTTTATAGAATTTAAATAATTAAATTATGCGAAAATTACTTTATAAAATTATTTGGTTGCAAGAAATGATATATTAATGCGTAAGAATACTTTATTACAAAAATACTAGACGAAACATTCATTTGATCAAAAATATTTGGAGTAAATTGTGTTTATTCTTCTTTGTGGATAACTTGAAGTATCTTGCATGAAATATGAGTCATTTGAGAAGAATTAGGTTTTATAAAAAGACCGGGAATCAGATGATAATAATCCGATAAACGACTTTCTTGGATTAATTAAAATCTTTTAGACAGTAGGAAATCGAATCGTTTCGAGAGATGTTATTTAATTACTTTATACGCTTAATTTTACAGATGTTTGCATATTAAAAGTAACGATTTACATATTATTGGATAAATTTCTAAATGTAACGAAGTTGATTAAAATGTCATTATCTGTTCTTTACGTGAGACATGTATAATCATCAGTTTTGCGTATTTTTATCCGATATACAATAAGTATCTATTATAATTCCTTTTCTAAGCGCAAAAATACACGATTCAATGCAATTTTTTTTAAATATCAATCGATGTATTGGAAATTTTTTTTAAGCTTATACGAGTATTTTAAGTAGATAGTGAAGAGCTTGGTAAAGTGGTATAATAAGAATGTATGAGTAAATAATTGAGTGGCATATTATATTATAATTTATTTATTATTAAAAGAATAATTAACATAAATACTTAAATTGTCGCCTATAAAGGTCTAAAGATTCGTGAAATTTAGAATTTCACGGCTTGTTATTTTAGGGGTTAAAAATGTTTAAATATGGAATTAATTAATTATATTTTAAAATACGTTGTTTTATTAGTTATTTGGTCACAGGGAAGCGTGTCTCCAATTTGTCTTGTGGTCTACAATATTTTTTAAAAAATATTCCCAATTTTCGTGACTCTACTAAAACTTTGAAATATATGAGTTCGGCTTTAGCTTTTTTATTATATACACATTCCTATACTAGAATGTGGTAGTTACAAAGGTAAATGGACTATACGGATTATATACCCGATTGCAATAAATGAACAAAAATAAAGCCTACACTTGCTAAGGTACACTTTTTGATAATGAAGATAACAAACAGAAAAAGATTTATAGATTTCTTTTTAATTTTCAGAATAAATTGAATGATTAAAAACAGTTTTAAATTTTAAACTGATATGGGTTTTTTTTATTTTTAATTGCTTTTTAAATTTAAACTAAGAAATAACTATTCATTTACTTTAAAGTATTTTTTATGTAATTATACTTTTGATAAAAACTTGTTATTTTTATAAACAGAGTAGAAATTGGCAGGAATTATTCGATGTAGGACTTTCCTTTATCATGTATAATTTAATGCCGCTATAATCGGATTCGCATTAATTAAGTTGACCTTGAAACACTAAATCGTCATGAAATGATCTATAATTAAGGCAATATTAGCAAAAGCATTTATAATAAACAATAAATAATTCCTCATATATACTTGAGAGGAAAATTTTTGTAAAAATTCCTGTGCTATCTAATATAATAAAAAAATTGTGCAATGTAGATAATTTAAATTTTCCGTGCTGACTTACAATTTTTACCAGATTTTTGAAAATAATTACAAACAATCTGCTGGTAAAAATAATTATAAGGTCGCACGGTAAAATGTAGGTGACTATAGGATTTTACCTGTATTTTCTTTCTGTATGTGCTTTATTTTTATAGAACTGTGACAAAAATAATTGTGAGGAATTAAATTTAATTGGTCTTAATTTTAAAAAACTTTAATTTTAACGAATTTAATATGAAAATTTGTAACATACTATTTCTAAACTTAATATTATGAATTGTTTAGTAAAATTTTGAACTAAATACATAAATTGCTTTATTTATTGATGATTGTGTCACTGAACTATTACATTTTTTTTAGTTTTCCTAATGAAAGATTTTATTTAATCTATTATAGTTTACGAGTTAATAATTTAACGTAATGCAAAGACAAAAAAATACATAGCTTAATGAAAGATACGTTATACATTTTAATAATGTCAATAAATATTTTAATTTTAGGTTATTATAACTCAACTTGTCACAATTTGTCAATAAATAATTGTAGTTTTCATTCTTGTTGAAAGAAACTCGAATGAAAATTGTCAATTAAATGACACTTTTCTTTCTGTGAATGAATATTGTGATTTATTTAATAATATCTCATTATTATAACCCTATCGGTTTTTTTTCGTTCGAGTATTCTTGTCATTCCGGTATTTTTTGTTACGGTTTTTGCTGTTCAAATATTTCTGGAATTACAGAAATATGTTCTACCTTTTTTGCTAATTAGCTGTATGTTTTGTGAATCAAGTGTTTTTTGGTCGTTCAAGTATTTTTCGTCAATCAAGTTATTTTCGGCAATCAAGTTTCTTTTGTGAATTAGGAAGAATGTGAGATAAAAATTCCCTTTCATATATACTTTGAATACATATTTTCGTGGCTGATAGATAAAAGTTTCTTTTGATATTATTTTTTGTGCGTATATAATGTGGTTGGTCGGGTCAAAGTGACACTTTGAGGTGTTCCGATAGCGGCTGGTAAAGCTACGAAGACAATACGATTAACACCGTGTGAAATTGGACCTCTTTGAATGACCTTCGAACAATGATGCAGTTACTATAGAATAGAGTCAGGCCACCCACGTTATATTTTCAAAACTGTTAGCTTCATACCAAAAAATTGTAAAGAAAACTCTATTTCTTTTATTCTTGAATAATATTTTTCTCTATACTTTTTCGTTATAATATTGCAACTTTTCTAAAAGTTTGAATGTTACGTATCATTGTACTTGAATTAATTGATGTAGATTGTACTCCAATTTCCATTTTTTCTATCTTCTCTATCTTTACAAAGATTGACATTTACATGTGTTTGACATGATCGATTTTTCAATTGAAGCGAATCGTATGAAGCTTCTTGAAAGCATTTGTCGATATGAAGCACATCTTGGCTGGACAGGACGGTAATTAACAAAGTGTTTAATTAAATGTAATTCATTTCTGGAATGTGAATTGAATTCAAGGGAGGCAGATCGTTTGACAAATGAACTATGTCACAAGATTGATTGCGGGTTTTGTAAATAAGAAATTAATCCGCAAATAAGGAGACAGAGAGGGTTACTGTTTACTGAAGGGAGATTGACATTGTCAGAGGGTATAATGAACGAAAGTGATAGTTAGGTGATTGGAATTGCAACGCGCGTTTCTGTGTTGAGAGGCCCATGACCTCTACGTTATGGAGACGATCACGAGGTGACCCAATAGGAACGTGGGGTTAACGTGCAAGAGGAATGGCCTAAAAAAAATACAGATTTCCAATAACCGATAGCTCTCCCTCATACTGAAACAATGCATGTGAAAGAACAGCCGTGAAAGAGAAAAGAGAGTCAACTCTTTCTCGGCCCTTTTCACTTTCTTCCTCTTTTTCTATCCAAGTTTTTCTCCCACTGAGTGAACTCTAGAGATCACATGTTTTAGGTTCTCTTTGTCTAAACAATTGGCAAATTTGTCTCTTTCTCTCACTCTTTATTTTCTCTATCTTTTCTGTTACTTTATTTCTCTTATTATTTTCTTTCACTTTTTTCTCTGTTTCCTTTCCTTCACTTTATTTCTCTATTTCTTTTCTTTCACTTTATTTCTCTGTTTCTTTTCTTTCACGCTTTCTCACTCTCCTTTTTCTCTATCTAACTCTTTTTTCTCCTGCTGCATTTTTCTCTTTCTTTATCTCTCTTGCTCTGAGCGGGCTTCTCTTTTCCTGTCAATTCTTTTTGAATCTACCCTCCACGAGCGCATCGGCTCACACGGTGGTTAATAAACCATTGATTGGATTGACACCGATATAGGGAAGCCGGTCGACCTGAATGAGCCAACTCGTAGCGTTCAATTTTCCGGAAGTAGAAAGTTCAAGATGCGGAGAAGGCTGTTTTTTCCGCATAATCAGTGTACATGTCAAGAAGTACTGGGAAATTGACGTAGTTTGAATGCTGAAGGAAAAACAATACTCTTTGTGCTTCTGTGATTTCTTGACTTGCAACTGGATCTAGGTTGAATTTTAACGCTAAGCCGGAAAAGGTTTTTTCTTTACAAATTAAACTTTAATTATTCAGCGAAATAAAACTTGAATAAATTTAAAACAAGCAAAAAATATTTTACGGTGTTTAGTTAAAGTTGCTTATTATGTTTATTTAAAGTTGAAATCTGCAACTACGCTCAGAAAGTTAAATCAAACTTGTATTTGTCATTTATCATTCATTGTTCATTCATTGTTTTTTGAATAACATAGTTGCGTTAATTCGTTGTGGTTCAAAGGCTTTAAATTTTGCAATTTTTGAAAGTAATGAAAGATGTTTTATATACGAGGTTATTAAATGCTTTTTGAACAGAAAATTTAGATTGAAATATTGAACAATATCCATTTGAAAATACTCGTCCTTAAAATTGCAAAAATAAGTTTTGGGTCTCAAATTAAATTGCGTATGTTTACATAACTTTTAATTGAAAACGTCCAATTTCTAATTTTTGAAATATTGAAAGTTAAATTGCAGGCGTTTAAGTTAAGAGCACAATTTAAGTTAACTCAATCAATGTTTCAAAACTAAATATTAATAAACCGCTATTTTCTA
>WNHD01001401.1:0-19261 GCA_011057455.1 Ganaspis sp. Gsp50
TATAACGTTTTGGACACTTGCCTGGATCAATTAGCAATTTACAAAAGTATGCACCCAACTTTTAATTTTTGAAAGAAAAATCATGTTTTACGTTTTTGCAAATTTTGAGATGATCCGGAAATTTTTTTAAAATTATTCTTTTTGCATTCGATTATCCAGAAAAAAGCACCCCAATTTGAGTATTATAACGTTTTTGTCCCATGCCTGGATTAAGTCGGTGTCAATTTGTACATTTTTAATCAAAAGCATGTTTCACGTTTTCGTAAATTTCGAGTTATTCCTGAGAATTTTTTTATTATCCTGCTCTTTGGATTTGATTCTGCAGGAAAATAGTTAGTTGGAAGGTTAGGGAGATGTCAGGGAATATGAAATGTGTCAGTGGAATGTCAGTGATTTTCATAAATTTCAAATGCTCAGAGTTAAAGGAGTTTTTTGGAAAATGAGACTTGTATAAAATTGCATATAATTTAGGATGGATTTGTAAAGAAAATACTGGAGATAATGTCAGGGAAAGCGACAAGATTTATTTTGTCTAGAAGTTAGGGGAATGTCAGGGAAATTCTATATTTAATATTTGTGGCAACCCTGGTTTATAAAGTTTGACTTTAAATAGTTTTACATGTAGAGTGTTGGTTTTAATTAAGACTACTTATCCAGTGATACCTAGAAGTGGAAAAAAATGTCCATTTAGCAAAACTATATTCATATTATGTGTCGCAGTAAAATGGAAACTTTACGTCCCAGTAGAGAGAATAAATTAGTTAAGTGACTGTATGTTTTAAACAACTATTCATTATGCGTTGAAATATTCGACTTGCATTAGTATTCGTACTCACAGCTTTCATAAATTTCAAATATTTATCGTCCACTCTGGCGCCTCGTGCCGCAATATTCTAACTCGCAGATTCTCGTCAATTGCTTTTAATTGTCGGAAACAGTCGCACTTGCGGTTCTAGTTTAACAAAACGAGACCCGATTCAGTACAAAGAACGACACAGAGATTATGCAAAATACATAGGTTGATAAATTATTACTCCAAGTGTTTAAGAAAGTCTCAATTTAAGTGATCATTCAAGTCAAATTTAATTTATTTATCTTGCAGTTTATCCAGTCGGAAGTTATTGAAATTTGTAGCTTCTTGATTTTTAGCTATAGCCTTTAAAATATCTTCGTAACACGATAAATTTAAAAACAATTTTTTCGCTAAATTCGTGACATTTGGATTTATTTTAAAATTTAAATTTGAATGAAAAATTAAAAAGCATAATTTTAATTGAAGAAAAACGAATTATATATATTAAGTATTTAGACTATTATTGTATTATATTGTTATTATATTATAATAATTTTATATCAAAATTAAAGTGGTAGGAAAACTCGTATAGAGCGAGTAGTTTACACCGAGGTATTTAATCGGGACTTAAGATGTTGATAAAGAGAGAGAACAGAATGGGGATTTGAAAGAAAAATACAGTGATTTTGACATTTTTCAACTTCATCTGTCTATTCTTATTTTGATTCTTTCTTTTCTTTATTTTCGTACTTTACGCTTCACGCAAGTAGATGTAAACTCGCCCAGTGTTCAAACTTCAGAAGCGTTGAAAATTCGACACATTAGGATTTGGACGCGATCCAATTTTAAAGTGTTAAAATTTAGTCATTGATATTGAAATGTAATTGTCATTGAAAGCTTTAAAATTTAGATGCATTAAAATTTGAAACATTGAAATTTGGATGAAATCCAATTTTGAAGACCTAAAATTTGAACGCATTGAAATTGAAAAGCACTAAAAATTAAACGCTTTCAAATTTGAAAGCAATGGTATCCGAAAAAAATTAATTCGAAAATTTGAAACTTTTAAATGTCATGGAATAAAAATTCTGATTTTTGAAAATTTAAATTCATTGAGTTCTGGAAGCGTTTAAATGATTTTCTATTTTGGAAGCGTTAAAAATTGGGACCAATCCAATGTTTCAGCTTGAAAATTTTGAAGTAACACAACTTGCAAAACTTTCAAATTCGGAAGCGTTGAAATTTGGACCTATTCCAATTTAGAATTGTCAAAACTTCTTGACATGAAAATTTGAAATTATTTAATTTCAATTAAATTGGGTATGAAATGAAATTAACATGAAACGATAGCATGCGGGTTGAAGAGAAAAGTTTACCTTAGGTTGGTAGTTTTTACCATACTGTTTTGTGATCTTTAATGAATAATGAAAATAAACGATCGATTTAAGGTAGTTATTCAGCAACTGGTCTAAAATGAAGTTCCGAGAAGTACGAACGCTTATAATAGAAACGGATGTACCCATTTTCACTGTGTGTCATCAAACGAGCATTTATCCTTTAGCTGTGCATATAGTATAAAGCTGTGTCTTCTCTAAAGTCCGCTTCTTCTTAAGATATTTCTCCAATAACTGAAAGTTTATTTTTGGCCGTTTCTTCTTACACTTGCATAGACCTATCGCCGTTCAATGCCACTACTGTTTCAAAATACGACGCAGTCCCAGCGTTTCACACTTTTGCAAATATTTTTGCTACTTGTGCATTCTATCTCAAATTCAATCATAAATCATTTTGTGTCACATTGTTTTTTTGCTAAAGCTTAGAAGAATCCTGTCCACGATTTTATTTTCAGTGATGCAATATGCACTGACTATTATTATCTTTTTTTTAAACAAAAATTTGATTCATTTAAACATTAAACTCAATTTTTTAAAATTTGGTTTATTGATAAATTTATATTTTTGTTTCATTAAAGATAGACTTCATTCAAATGTTACAATGATTGCTTGCTCATAAAAGATGTTTCTTTTATCTTAACATGCAAGTATATTTTAAAGATAGTTTTAAAACAATGAAGACTCTTTTTTAAAAAAAATTTACATTGTTTTTTATTGTAATTATAATTTGACAATGCTTGAGATGAAGAAACTCAACATCTTTGTTGCTACTGGACGAGAACGAGACAGGAAGCTTCGCTTGCAAAGATAATGTGAGTTTTATGAATGAAATATTACCGTTAGATTAAAACATCGAAAACGTACGGTGTCTCATAACACCCACATTCCTACAATGAAAGACATATTTGGTTTGGTTTTGCTGTAGAAAGCTGAACAAATAAAGTCTACTTTTAAATAACCAAATCGCACATTTCACTAAAAAGATTTTGCATATGCAAATTTTCGTTATAAGGATTATTTGTATACGTGAAAAGGACCCTCTTTGTTGATTTTATTTTCAAAAAATAACGGTTTTCTAAAAAAACTGTCAAATTATTAGTTATACTGCGTCTATAGCTGACCTTTATAAATACTCGTATTCACCTGGTCCTTTCTGGTAATAGTGAAGAAAATCTAGTTTTTTATAATTTAGTTTCGATTGCAGTTTAGTTTCAACTATTAATTAATAATTTACGGTTTATTTATTGATAATTCACGCTTTATTTATTCTTATTTACGCCTTATTTAATAATTCACTCATTTATGTATCTATACGGTTTATTCTCGAATTAATTATTCATCGACAGTTCATTAATTAATTTATTCATTGTCCACGGTCTAATAATCTTTTGATTTATCTACAAAATTTCTTCCAAATTATATGAAAAGAAAATGTTCTTACAAAGTAATGTTGATAGATTAAAATAAGAAAATTTACTGCAAACATGGTAATTGAGATATATAGAAATGAAGATGCTCGTTGTAGGTTAAAAATTATCAAACACTTAGAGATTTATCTGAAAAGTATTTACTATATGTATCGAAATCAGTGCATTTGAGTTGCTGACAGCTCGATAATAAAGTTAATGGAATCCGGTCTCATTGATCACCTTTTTCGCGTCTTCTTTTACCAGATCGAATAAATGGAATACTGTAGATAAGACAGAAGAGCAGGAAAAGCTGGTTACTCCACTTCTCTTCATTCCTATTATCGAATCTCGTGTCTATATCTTTATTTTTATTGCAGTATTAGTCGTAAAGAATGTATGTGTGTCCAAAACTAAATTTTCTGCAGATATTCCCAATAAATTTCGCAAGAAGATTGTTTTGTTTATTTTTCTTCGAAACAAATTTATTTCAGCATTAAATTATACGTTTTTAGAAACTTTTGTTTAGTTTTCTTAAAATTTGTTTGAATTGTTTTTTAATTTCATGAGTGATGTCTCGATTCTTTTTATATTTAAACAAATCCTTTTCCTTCTATTCACAATAAAATTTATAAACTGTAACAAGTTTAACCCCTTCTTGTTTCTAAGTCCTGTAGATGATTTTCATTTTTAATTGGTATTTGTTTAATCATTTTCAAAAGTTGATAAAACTGATTTAATTTTTATCTTGACTTTCTAATTTGTATATAGGTAGAGATAGGGTAAAATCGGGCAAAATTATTTCTAAAAGTAGTTTTAATTATCATAGTTATGGCAATAATAGTGATTATAGTTATTAGTTGTGAAATGAAATTGTAATTAATTGCAACTAGTATAATTATGACTATACAGTTTAATTTGTATACTTAATTTTCATTTAATACTAATTGAATGCAATCACTCCTTTTTATATTCATCCATTCTTGGAACAATGAGATGATTTTGATGATTAATTTATTAAATTAACTTTAAAATAACTAATAGACTGTGTGGGAGGATTTTTTTCATAACTACTTTTTTGAAATTTAATCATATTGCTTCCCCATAAAAATATTTTTATTTTCCTTTGATTCCAAAAGAAACGCCGGTTACATTCTACGTAGGTGGAATTATGCTGTCAACCCGTATGATCACACATTTATCGATTCTTTGTTACTTGGGTTAAGTAAATAATTTCTTGGGTCATGTAAATAATTTCTTGGGTCATGTAAATAATTTCTTAGGTCAAGTAAACAATTTCTTAGGTCAAGTAAACAATTACTTAGGTCACCTAAATAGTTCTTTAGATCAAGTAAATAGTTATTTGTCCCGAAGAAACATTTGTTATGACTGATGGTATATTTGCTTGGTCCCAATAAATAGATATACTTGCATGAAATAATTTTTACTTAATAACTGAATAATTCGGTTGGTAACAATTGTTTTAGTATGAGCTATTTGAACAAAACGATCGTCACGTGCGAGAAATCTATACAGAGGTTGGCACAAGTGGCTGAAAAATAATTGCAATTTACCTCCGTAATTGGCGCATTATTCGCGACTTGATTCCGGTTACTTCCGCTGGTTACGAGTCATAAATTTCACGGCACATTAGCAGGGAAAAAGTTGCACTGGGTATATAATTGTGGGCATAAAAAGCACCGATGAATAAGATCGTGTGCACCTATTTCAAGGTTGTTTTCACCGCGAGGTTCATGCAAACGGAATACATCGTGGCATGCGCCAAAATGTGAACTCGAACACTGGCGGTGAATACGAGTGAGGATAAGAAGCTGGATGAAGAGGTGGAGGTGGTGGAACAGTGGAAGAAGAAAAGGAGGTGGAGGAGGAGGAGGAGGAGGTGCGGCCACCTTCTTAAGTGAAAGCCATGCACGAAGAAGCTCCCTTGCATTCAAGTGCCTCCCGCTAAGCGAAAGATTTTCTAAATAGCGCAGACTCCGGCTATGAAAGAGCATTATGTGTACTCTACAATCAGCCAACGCGATATTTGCCCATACATTGTCCTCCTTCAAAATTAAGTCAATTTCTTCCACTCAAACTCTTCACTTAATCCTCATTTCAATCGCGGACATTGTGCTCTTTATGGGATTTTTAACCCTTTGCGGTTTTGCTTTCTTCGATTTTAAAATTGTACACTTTTCGTTCTTGTCTGAATTTCAAGCATCTATTCTATTTTGCATATTTTCATTTAGCGATTTTACTTATATTTAAATCCCTTCTTATGAAAATTATAGGCAAATTCTGGTAAAAGTATTTTTATTTCAGGTTATTTTTACTAACCACATGGTTCGTTCGATTATGGTCAGATTAACTAGAACTTTAGTCAGATTAACAAGAAATCGGGCAAGTTTAACTAGAACTCTAATTAAATTGACTAACATCAACTATAATCTGACACATCAACTGAAACTCTGGTTGGATTAACTAAACTCGGGTTCGTTTAATAAGCACTTTTGTTATATTAGAAGTTTGGTTAGTCTAACCAGAATTCTAGTTAGCGGAACTAACTTCCTACTCTGATTTATTAACACCCTAGTTATATCTACTAGAATTTTTGTTACATTACCTAAAACTTTGGATCAACTAAAAATATGGTAAACTTGACTGACACATTAATTAAATTGACTAGAATTTCAGATGTTTGAACTACAATTCTGGTTAGCTTAACTAGCGCCCTAGTTAGCCTAACTAGAACTCTGGTTTGCCTAACTAACACTTTGATTAGATTAACTAGAACTCTTGTTAGTTCACCACCTAAGTCTTATTATCATTTTTATGCTTTTCAACCTGAAATTCAAAAAATTTTATTATTCAAGATACTGGACTTCAATAAAAGTTTATTCACTCTTAATTATTATTCCAATTTATTAATATTGCTTAAAAATTGCATCATTAAATAATGACTCGGACGATTTTGAAATTTGTGTCATAAAAATAATGACACGAATACAATTTAATGAATAAAACGCCATTAGTGATTGCAACGTGATACTTTTTATTTTTAATTATTGAAACCAACACGCTTCTTCGTAAAAATAAATTTCAATCTGAAATTTTTATACCCCTTAGCATACTATTTATTTTTATACTTTTTAATAAAATTACACGTGGAATTTTTAAACACAGAATTTTTTTAAACATTCGACGAAGAATATTTCTGGAATGCGTATATTGCGTGAATAAATTTATGGTTATTATTTACTGGCAATTTTTTGAAATAAAATCATGCACCTGTGCAAACCCAACAAGACGTGCCAATATTAGTCAGCAGACAGGCAATGTGCTTCGAAAAGTCGATGAGTTAATTAACGGTAAAAGAATTTATTTCACTCTTCTTTATATACAATCCTCATCAACCAAAAGAATCGCCCGTTATAATTGAATGCTTTATTACTTTAATGCATATTATTAAGCACCTCCAAGAATCACAAGTCATTGTTTCTCAAAACAGAATTATAAACAAAAATGAATTGAACTTTTAAAGCGTATTGAGTCCGTTTACAGAAAGTTTTATGTTTAGAAAAAATCAGAGTTGTAGATATTGTATTGTAACAAAAAGTATGTGCAATATTTATCCAAAGAACAAATTTAAAAAAAAATAAAAAATACACTAGGAAAAAATAAAGTGTTAACATATTATAACGTTCACTATTTTCCAATAAAGTAAATTCAGATTTATTAAAAATTTTAAATTTATTTAAACAGTTTTATGAATATTTAGAAATTAATTCCAAGTATTTTGTTCCAAATACTAAAAAATTACCAGAGGGTCTTATTTAGATTTTAAAAAATCCCACTTACGTCCGTTATCAGTTGAAAAATCGTTAGGCTGCATATTATATCTTGAACGAATCTCTTCTTATCTTGAGTAAACAATCATTACTCAATTTAGGTTCGTAAGAATAATTAATATCTTTAATATCATCTTTAAAGTAGACTATGCAAAATCAAAAATTGAATTTCTTTCCTCGAAGACATTTTCTCTGATTTTGCCACTCGGCAGATATTTTTTCCAGACGCTATTTCACCGCGTAATATTACACGCATAATCGTGTCTAATTTCCTTGCTCGTTGCAGTTTTTGACACGATTCAATATATAAATGTGTATGTATATTAACTTTGCATTGCAACACTGTAAAAAAAAGAAATTTATACGTTTTGAATTTATTTCATTCGGTTGATTGAATCCGGTTTTCTGGCCCGAGACGAAAATCGCGCACATCAATGCATCGCGGAGAAAAAATCACACACCCAATAAAATGCACTTTCACGCACGACTCGCTGCACAACAAAGTGCTCGTATATGACCGAGGAAGCGCACGTTTAGAAATCACTGATCATATTTCAATAAAGTCGCAGCATCATAAATTATTTTAACAACTGCACTGAGGAAAATTAATTTTTATTATGCTAATCCACACGTTGAATAAATCATGGAAAACTTGATCTTTATATGATTTATGAGTTGCTTGAAAACGCCTTTTTCTTCAATGCATTCACTGCAAATATATATGTGTTTATCATAAAGTCGAAGTATATCTGTTTTTTGTAAACTATTTTATTTTTATTTACTTATTTTGCTGTCATTTGTTGTCTATTTTTATATCTTCAGATTAATCGAATAATTGAGTTTAATCATTCGATAGAGCTAATATTTACACCTATAAAAGCAGTACAATATTTTCACTGATGTTGTTAAAATTTTATTTGTGACACGTCGTGAAGAAAGGTACCCAAGAAGCAAATGAATTTTGGTTATGTTTGATGGTAGTTTAACTTGATTAAAGATTCTTTTTTTAATTATCTAAAATCAAAAACAGTATTTATTAACAAGCTTTTTTGTATACTGTCAAGAAAAATTGTGTCTGTCAGCAGATAATTAAAAAGGAAGCTTTAATCAAGTTAAAACTACCACCAAACATAACCTAAATTCATTCGCTTCTTGGGTAACTTTCTTCGCGGCGCATCACATTTATTAACAGCAATATGTATACTTTGATTTTAATATTTTTTGTTTTGCTGAGTCAGATTTAGAGAAATTTAAAAATTAAGTCAAATTTCAATTTGTAATTTAGTTCTTAAATTGATTAGTGATTATTGAGAGAACATCAATTTTATAAAATTTTCATTTTCATGTATACTGAATAAAATGTCTAATTAATTTAGCCAGAAGAGAATGTTAAATATGATTTATTTTTAACTAGAATTAACTAGAATTTTTGTTGGCTTAATAAAAATTCTGATTGACTTAACCAAAATTCTAGTTGACTGAACTAAAATTCTAGTTGATTGAACCGAAAAGGAATAGTAAGGGGCATATTTAACATTTTTTTCTGGATAAGTTAAGCAGATATTTTTTCAATGTACAGTTTATTTGTGCAAATGTGAACTATAACAACGAAGATAACAGCTTTGATTGAAAAAAAAACAGAATTTGAAATATAAAAAAATAATTGAATATAGATTTAAAAAAAAGGAACAAAGATCTAGAATAATCCATTAAAAGAATCATAAATAATAATGGATAGATTATTTTTTAAATAAAGAAATATTTGTTTGTTTTTTATAGATTTTGCGTAATTTATTTGCATAATAAACAGGCTTACAAATAAAATAATAAAACCGTAAATGCTTTACGTAAAATTTTTAAATACGTATGTATTCTTAATATTAGATTAATATTATTTCAATCAATTAGAAGTTATTTAATCTAAATAATTGAAAAAAAAAAATATTTGTATATGCAATTAACAAACACAAATAAATACAAATACGATTTAACTAATTATTTTGTTAACGTATCTTTGTTTCAAATATTATTCATTTGCATCTAATAAATTGTGTCAAAAAACAATGATTAAAAAGTGTGTGTATTGTAAAACTTAATTGATAGTTTAATAATTTTAATTTCTACCAATTTTTGTAAATTAATAAATAGCCTCCTCTATGAGGATACAATAAATTAATAACCAAGAACATAATTTTCACTCTTTTTGTTTTACTATTTCTTTTTATTTGTATTCTCTTTCGTTATATCCACACTTTCATATAAATATAATTTTTTTAAAGAGGCCAGAATCATCTTCAAAACATTAAATTACATTGAGTACTGATTTTGGTCTTTTCTTTTTGAAACATACCTCAATTAGTAAACCCAAACCAGTACCACATTTATCAAAAAATTTGCCTGTTTAAATAATCATACTCAACGATATTCCTCGTACCTAAATTTTCAATTAAATCCAGGCATTTTTCTGATACCAGCGCACAAACCGCACAAGTCAAATGCTCATACACACTCGCGACAAAGTGATAAAGTGATAACAAAAGTGATGAAGATATTATAAAGATGTACCGAAAAATCACTGTGAAAATTGAAAACAAGTGAGAAATTTAACCGGACGAGACGAAAGGATAGCAAGACGGTGCGCGACTTAAGGCCGTCTACGGACCCAACAGTGGTTTTCAGTGTAATCGAGACGATACTGTACTGGTCGAGACATTGGAGGGGGGTTACATCAGAGTAAAGCCTTCGCCTCTCCGAGGCCACGACGACAAGGGACCACGAAGATCTCGGAGGCAGAAGATCGCAGGCTGGGTCCGGCTGGCATTCGTTTTAACTTTTGAGTTTAAGATGAGTCGGATTCTCATTCTATCTCCCATGAGTGCAATACACCTCACAATCAAAAGGGAATATATGTATAAAGTGCATCTCAGCTTGATTCAACTGGTATCAGTACCAGACCCAAGAACGGGCCCAATCTTACCAGACCCAAAGAACAAATAGAGGGAATCTATGCCAAAGATATTATTCTATGCTTTGTTTCAAACTAGCCAAGCTTCTTCATGCTTTCTTGTTTCTTTTACATCTAGTCAATCTTTTTTCTAAAAAAAAAAATAAACTACCCTCCAGTAGTTATTTGGGAAGTTTTGGTATCCAGGAGTAAATTGGGAACAACCATTTTACGCACTTTATTTTATTTTTTTTGAAAGCAAATGTTTGCCACTCACTTGCTTCAAAACTATCTAAATTTTGAAAGAAATTATCAAGGATGGAATATTTTTGATAATTTTAAAAAGAGTTATTGAGAAAAGCGAAGAAATAGTTGGTCACAAAATGTTTTCAAAGTGCGGTAACTCATTGAATAATAAAGATAATTCACGTTTTTGGTCTCATTTAAAAGTTAATTTTCCATAGAATTGGGATAGTTAATTATTATTGTTGGATAATTGTTTTATTCTTTTTCGAAAAATGATAAAGTGAGGACAAAAAATTTAAGTTACTTTATTAATCTGAAAAAAATGAATTGAATAAAAAGTAGTGGTGCTGGTAAATTTTTTTTATGCCATGGAAAATTAACTTCAAAATCGGATCAAGAATGGAACAATCTCTTCCTTTCTCGATGAGTTATTTAACTTTATAAAATAAAAAAAACATTAACAATTTTGTAACTTTTAAAAATAACTTTTAGAAAATGATGGGGTTGCATTTACCATAATAAAAGAGTCTTTCTTGTACAGCTTTTTTGTACACTGTTGAGAAACACAGTTTTTAATTTCAGATAATTTGCAAGGTAGTTCTTATGGAACTAAAAGTGACAAAAAACATAACCTAAATTTGTTTGCTTCTTAGGTACCTTTCTTCGCGACGCGTCACAAATTATACACGGAACAGTAGTTATCACTATTAACCAAGTAAAGGGTCGGATAATTGTACTAATAGTACTTCACTAAGAACTTATTATTATTATTATTATTATTATTATTATTATTATTATATTATATTATTATATTAATATTATTATTATCATTATTATTATTATTAATATTATTATTATCTACTAAGTATTTATTGAATTTTACAACACATTTGATTAACTTTATTAGTTTCTTAGTTTTCCACACATAATGTTCATTAAAGTCAGATTGTAAAATACAAAGTTTAATTTTTTTAAAAATTCTTCTGTACTGAGACTCTTTCAACTATGTGGCGCCTGAACGTAGACAACCTTTCAGTCTCCACTGCAAGCACGGTTCTCAAAATACTGCAGACTTGAGAAATTCGGAATTTGCTTACCTTATATTATTTCTTGAAGTACTTCTTCAATATTACTAAATAATTAAGCATTATCCGTATAATATTAAAAAAAAAAGAGAGATTCCCAAATTCTTTTAAACAAAACTTTTAAAAGTAAAAATAGTGCCGAATATTTCAAAATTTAAAAACTTTCCAGTAATATTCGCAGGATGCTAATGACCCAAAATTAAAGTCCCTATTAGCAGTGGTATATTTTAAAATGATTTGTTCTTAAATGCATCTCAAATCACTCACATATTTTAGAATTGTATGCATAATTTTAATTGCTTTGATTTAACGAACTATTTTGTTATTCGTGGTTTATTGTAATAATAAAAAACACTTTTTTTCTAAATGGAATTTTGAAAGTTTCTGCTTTATAGGGTTTTTTGTATGCTATAGTGGTACGCTCAAGTCACTAGTTTTTTCTCGGGCGGTGACGCGAACAATGTGTTTTAGTGTGTGTGCGTGTTCAGTCCTGGAGACGACGCCCAAACTTTTACAGAGTGGATGTTACGTGAAAAGTTGAGGTTAAGTCATCACTTGTTGACATCGTTTAATTTTAAACATTTCTTTTAAAAAAAGTCTCAAAAATGGCAGTACTTCAATCATTCTGGACACCTTGTGTTTGGACAAATGGTATCAAAAATGGTTGTAAAGTTGTTGCTTTCTACACAGTCGTAAGTAACTTTTCAACATTGTAAACAATTCTATTAAAGCCTCACATATTTTTATGAATGTGTCATATCCAAATTAACAAACTCATCACTTTTTACTTATTTCTTTCATTACTGTTTACTTAAAAGTACTTTTTTATTTTTAATATTCTTTTATTTTATGTTTTGCGCCTATTTTTTAAATTTTTTATGTCATGAAAATCTGTTAGTTTGACATTTGATTATGATTTATCTCAATTGCGTTTTTTCTATAAGATTATTATTGTTATATTATTATTATTATTATTATTATTATTATTATTATTATTATTATTATTGTTGTTTTTGTTGTGGTTATTGTTGTTTTTATTGTTATTGTCGTTATTGTTGTTGTTATTGTTATTGAAATAAGAATACTATATTACTTTAACATTTATTATATTACAAATTAATTTATCTTTATTGAATTTCGGTTAAGTTAATTGGTTTTGATATTATATTAAAAGTAACATAAAATTTATAACTCAATATTAATAAAATGTAACAGAAATGAAAAACGTTTTTGTAAATTAAATATTAAATAATATCGGGTGCAATAATAATATAACTAAGACATTCGTACAATAAGTGTTATAAATGTAAAGTACAATAATAAATTTTCGATATTAGATTGTTTTCTTGGATCTGACAAATTTTGTTTCGGAATCAGCTTTTATTAGATTATTAACTATTGTTTCGTTATAATTATCTAATGTGTATACATAACATTTCAGGCCGTTTGTGTAATTCTAATAACATTATTAATTTATCAACTACGGGGAGGAGATTCATCACAGTTGTATAATCCACTATTTGAAGCTGATGTTAGAGGCTGTAAGTTTTGTTTTCATTTTTCTGAAAAAAGTATAATAAAGTATACAAAAAATAGCGTAAATTATATTTTAATTACTTCTAAAAAGTAATGCAGTAAAATAATATTAATGAGCTATTTTATTATTTATTTCATTTTATTTATTTAAATTAATAAGCTTTTCTTATTTCAGCTATGCAAGTGTATGGATCGATATTTATTTTTTATTTTCTACTATTAATTGTATCATCTGCATTTTTACTTTACGGACTTCGAGAGAGTGTAAGAGGATACCTTCTTCCATGGCTCTTTTTAATGTTCATCGTTATTTTATTTCAATTAATATTCGGTGTTTGGTTACTTTACGGATATTACATTTACGTAAGTATTTCACAATTTTTTTTGTTCTGTCTTTTTTCTTCAAATGTGAATAATTTATTCTTAATACTTACGTTAACTTACATTTCTTCATTAAATATTATTTATTAATCATTTTTTTTAGCTCGATTCCGTACTTCCAGCTCTTTGGAATTGGCTCTGGATGGGTTATAACGTAAGTAGTGATTCATTAATTTTTGCAAAATAAGAGAAAAAAACAGACCAATTTTAAAATCGTAAAAAAATTAAAATTGCACAAATAAAGTAATTCTGTGACTAAATAAAATTCGCATTGTTAAAACTAAATAAAATGATTAAAGATAAAATTGTTTTATCAATTTGTTGTAAATTATTTATTTCTTTCAGATTTACTGCTGGCTTTGTGTATACTCTATGTTCAAAGTTCTTGAAGAGCTGCAATCTCCTAATATTGAATTACTGTGGCCTTAAAAAAAGTATCAAAAAGTTACGAATTTAAACTAGTAAAACTAGAACGAAGGTACAATGCCAAAGCATATATTATGTTCAATCCGGTTTGATTTAACTTTTTTAAAAGTGCCTTTAAAGAAGGCAATTTTTTAAATTTAGGAAATGACTTTAATAGTGCAATTAAGAGAAAGATTTTTCTCTCTAATGCAGATTTAATTATGTTACCTAAAATTCTTTTAAAGACCGAAGACTGAAAGTGGCTCTGCTTTTAAAGCCTCCCGTCCAAATTCGGTAATGTGTTTTTGAGAAACTTTTTAGACACCTTCAACAAATCTCTGTAAGACTTAAAATCAAATTTCTATTCTACAAGCTATGTACTTTGAATAGGGCAAGGTACTTTAGATTTTTTACCATTTTTATTATAAGTCGTAAACTTATCAAGTGGCCTTAAATTTTAAAATTAATTCGAATAATACCAGTTGTAAAAGTAAAAATTCGAAAAACGAATGTTTAAAAATTTTAAACATAAAAAATTTGACTTATTGAAAAGGTATTAAAACATTTTAAAATTTTATTTTCAAATATGAAATAATTTTTAAATGGATGGAAATATTTTTTAAAAAAACTTACATTTTAAATCAGAAAAATAATTAATTGAAACAAATTTACAACTGATACTGTTTTTGAAGTGTTAACTATATTTCCATGATTCAAAATAAAACCCATTTTTTCGAATAAAATAAGTTAAATTAAAAAAAAAATAAACATAAATTTTTATATTATTTTTTAATCTAATTAAAAAAGATTTTCCATGACACATTCTATTTTTGTAGGGCTCATTTTTAGATTTTAATGTTTTAAGTAAATTTGGAATTTTGAAATTTCGAAATCTTTCTGAATATATTAAGTGTTTAGGTTAGTTTTTAAAGTATTTTACTGGCAGCGTGAAGTCCATTTTCAATCAATCAAATAATTAGTACAAGTAGAAATACGCTTTAAGCACTGCCCAGAATAAATTATTACGTACGTTGTAATTGTTGATATGTACGTGTCGATTCATGTGTTTGATAATATGTATTTGATACACTGACTTATTGAATATTAACTTTCTACATTTGTAAAATCTCCCTCCTTCCAATATTACAGAATAATTTTACATTATTTCTTATCTTACATTCATACATGTTTGTATGACATACAAATTTTTCTATTAAAAGGACAGAATGTTAAAAAATGTAAGAATGTACATTATTTTTTAAATTTATAATAAAGCGAATCGTTATAAACAGAAGAATTTGTTATTGTAAAGTTCCTTTGTAAATAAATTAATCTTTTTTTATTGCTTCGTAATTTTTTATTCGTTAATCAAAATTTATTGATGGGGAATTTACTTTGACAAAAATTCCATTATTCAATAGATTTTGAAAGATTATTTAAATTTTCATTTTTTTAAAAAAAAAGAATGGCTATTATTTTTGTAATCTGCGCATAAAAATATGTAAGCAACATTGATAACAGGTCCTACGTACTTCTTGTAATATTGTAGATATTGACTATTTTTTGGTAGTTAAAACTCTTTATAATTTTTAATTACTGAATGGTTACTTGAGTTTCAGTAAAAATTTATTGACGTTTGCTTAGGTAGATTTTGACTTTACCAGCAACTGGAGTAATCAAGCAATTTATATATTTTTATGACGAAAGTTTGTGTATTTTAAAAATTAAGTTTTGTAAAACATTGTAACTTTAAGCTATTTAATTTAATCAATTATATTTACAACAATAATTATGTTTTATTAATAAATAAAAATTATAGTAAATATTGTGTACTGTAAATTAAGTGGTAATACAATAGTTTCTTTTTTTTAAGTGGTAATAATTTGTTATAAAATAATTAAACTTTATCTTATAATTTAATTATAATCTTTTAATTTAATTTACAGATCTGTTGTACTTGCTTTACTTTTGCAATTTTAGAACAAGCTAATTTTAATTTATACTTTTTTCCGCACAAAGTAACTTTCTTTATTAAAATACACGAATTAAAGATCACAAACATGCTTCTGTTTTTTGTTTATTAAAAATCAAACTTCATTCTGTTATCTAAGTTTGGTTATAAAATCTACCACAATTTATCAAAAACACTTTTATAAAGAATTTGAATCCCTCCTTGAAATTTAACACTTGGTATAAATGGGTAATTGTTTTAGTACTGATACTGAACCTTTTCAGACAAATATTTCTAAAAATACACCGGAAATTGATATATCAAGAGTGAAAAATGCGAATCCTTTGATTATATTTTTAATTGGTGGTCCAGGTGCTGGAAAAGGTATACTATTTTAGTATTTTTACCTTGAATCTATACATTTCTTGATTTTATTTCAAAAATACAAAAAAAGGAACAATTTTTCGAAATTTAAGCACAAGTAATTAAAAAAGAATATCAAAAAATAATATGATAAATATGATTAAATCAGGGACCCAAGCTAAGAAAATATCAGAAAGATACGGACTGTTGCATATTTCTATTGGAGAACTTTTACGGGAAGAAATTATTTCTGGAAGTAAAAGGGGTTTCACGGTGGCACAAATAATGAAAGATGGAAATTTAGTACCAACTGAAATAGTTTTGGATTTATTGAAACTACTAATGTATCAAAGTGCAGAGAGTGTAAACGGTTTTGTGATCGATGGCTTCCCAAGAGAAAAATCCCAGGCGACTCATTTTGAAAATGAAATAATTCCCGTAGATCTTGTCATTTATCTTCGAGTTAATGATTCCGTTTTGAGGGAAAGATTACAGGGAAGAGCTATCATTTCAGGAAGAAATGACGACATGAATGATGTGATTCAACGTCGCATTAAATTTTTTAGAAAACATGACGAAGATATTGTAAAATATTTAAAACAAAAGATCGTCTATGTTAACGGTGAACCAGACTCTAGCATCGTTTTTTCCGATATTTGCGGTGCTATTGATCACATTTTGGAAAAACGAGACTGCCAAGTTTAATCATTTGAACTTTAATTATGCACTATAGCAAATATTTACCTGAAATTGCGAAAATATTCATTAAAATATCGAAAAATTACATTTTTGTAAAAAAAAAAAGGAAAGGAAGACTAACGAGTATTTTTATTGAAAATTTTCGATGTTTCAGGGAAAACGTGTGTTATAGAAACGTGTGTTTATGAATATTTATAAAATTGTTGATTGAAATTATAATATTAAATAAGAACGTAATTTTACTAATAATAATAATTATTAATATCTTGATTAAATAAACGAAAGTATAATTGTTTTTATATAAATATAATATTGATTACATAGTGTCAGAATTTTACGACTTGAACGCAAAATATTGTAAAATAAGTTTTGTTTAAATATTTGATCCCCTAAGTTGACACGTCCCACATGAAACCGAATAAACGTCTCTTATTTAAATACATAATGAATATTATACTTAGTCCCATTTTCTAATTTTATTTTAGCCTACTTTCCACCCCAAAGCAAAAGCAATATCACGCCATTTTTTTTAAACAATTTTTGTTTTCTAAGTAGCAATTTTTCTAAAATTATTGCAATTTAATTATTGCAATTTAAATTATTGTAATTTAATTATTGCAATTTAAATTATTGCAGGGAGAAAAATGTTTGAAGTTGTTAATTATTATTAAATTTATTAAAAAAGGAAATTATATTAAAATTGTTAATAACTATTGTAAGTTTTCAATCCAAGTGAGAGTGTTTTTTTCGAAGTTGGGCTAAAAATTGACTCCAATGGGGATATTTTTAGATAAATCAACTCTTTTGAAGGATATTATTTTCCACTCTAAAAAAGAGAGATCCTTCTTCCAGAATCCAGAGAGAATATTTCTGAATTTAATGGTGCTTTTGTGTGCATAAAAACCAAAAGACTTAAATGTCAATTGCAATAATCTTGCTGTTAATTAGTCGCTGAAGCAAACGATCAATGCAACTGATGCATAAGTTAAGAACGAAAGCTTTCGAATTCCAGTGGGTGGTTAAATGAGCTATCATAGCCAGGGTTGTGTGGCCATTAATACAAACACACAAGCGCAGAATAAAGTTACAAAGGCCACATACATATAATCGTTTGCAGGGATTGAAAAGAGAGGAGTGAGTATTGGTGAGAATTTGTGTGAATATCTCTGTTTCTGAACACGGGAGAGGGAGAGTTCGAAATTGAAAGGTATCAGCGTGAGGGTGTGCAGCAGTCAGTGACAAGCGAAAGACCGTGTCAGAGGGTAATCCTATTGGTGGACGGCAGCGTCGCGACGTTCGGACGTCATTGGCTCGTCGGTGGACGTCGAGGGCGTGGCTTTCCCCTTTCCCTGGTGGGGCTGGTGCGGAACAACCCCTGGTAGCGATTACGAGAAAACCACACGGGGTTGCAGGGTGGATGAGATTCAAACATGGCGGATACACCAACCCCGAGGGTAAGCTCAGCATCTCACACTGTAACCCGTTCGATCGTAGGAAAATTCATTTTCCCAATCCACTCGCAAACTCAATTCACGCAGCACTTCAGGAGTCGCAAGTTCGTTCAGCTTTGCAATTAATTATTATTCCATAGACAGGGTTGCTCCTACTGTACCCAAGGTTTTGTTGAGCTTTTAGCTTGATGAGTGTTGAGAAGTGCTTTTTGGATTAGATCCAAGAATACGATTTCGAACAGAGTCGTAATGTGAAAAAGGGCTTTTATTGATTTAAAGGAAACGAGCTTTTTACTTTAAAGGAACTTACTCCAAGATAGACAGTCCGACGTATATCTAATCCGTCAGATCTAATCCGACTTCTATAATAGACTTATAAATAATAGACATAAATAATAGACTTGAAAATAATAATTTTTGTCAAATAATTAAATAAGGATGACAATTTTTGTTCTGGGAATTTTCATTCCCAGAAGATATGGAATTAAGATTAAGAGATTCATTAAGAGCCATCGAAGTTCGTAAGATTGGTATTTGCTATTGCAATCTTTTGTTTTTTATAAAACCTTATTGACAAATGTTGGGAGAGGAAAGACGAGGATGCAAATGATGGCTTAAAAACGGTTTTTGCAAAGCCAGGGTGGCCACTATTTTGAAGATTTTTGTCTCCCGGTTTTCTCCAGATTCTCCCGGTGGAAAATAAAACTTTTTTCCGTCTGTTTCCAACTTTTTTGTGTTATAAAACATGAATATTTT
>WNHD01001402.1:9152-29029 GCA_011057455.1 Ganaspis sp. Gsp50
AATTGGGATATGAGACGAATAAACTTAGCTTCTTGCGGTTAAGCTAGTTTTGCTTTTTAATTTACAAGCTACCGTTGCTTATCATTTCCCTCAGTGTACATTTTCAGATTATGCTTCGTTATATATAAAAATTGTTTTTAGAAAAATAAATTATTTAATGTTGTTATTTAATTAATCGTTTCTTTAAAAGCAGGAGGTGTTCGTTTCTGAACCCAAGCAACAGAATGTTCAAAAGAAGAAAAGTCATTCCTCTGGTATGAATAGCTTAACTGCCACTTTTAACATAGTTTCCTTTCAAATTTATTTGATAACATTTTTGACATTTTTTAATATTTAGAAGCTATAATAGAAAAAGTAAGCGCCAATATTTCCATAGAATTGCAAGAAAAAGTTTCTAAGGAATCAAGTGTGGTAATAATACATTTGCATTATTCATAATTTATTTTTCGTGGTATCAGTTCTATTTTTAGTTTATGGTTTTAAAATATTTTGATATTAGAAGGCTGTATTATCTGAAGAACCTTCTCCTCCACCGACCTCGCCAATAAAGAAACAATCGCTTGATAAAAATGAATTACAAGAAGATGATTCGCACCAACATCAAAATTCTGCCGAAATAATGGGCGTTGGAAGTTTCTTCAAGGAATCAAAATCCATTGCCAAAATTGCATTTCAGGAAGACGAAGATGAACACATTGAGGACGAAGATTTATAATAATTTTTTTATTTCCATAACAAAATTAAACCTTTTTCAAAACTTTGTTTATATTAACAAATACAACAAAATGACATTTTGTTGTTTTAAAATTGTCCAAAAATCCTTAAACATTTTTGTTAAAGAAATTAATATTTATTGAAAATGTCTATTTTCATTTGAATCTTCTTTTAAGTCTAATTTTCTGCTTCAACACAAACAAATTCAATTTAATATAATTATCATAATTTTGTAATGTCTTTTGACTTTCTTTACTAAAACTGTTGAAACTAAAACTAAAACTTTAACTTTGCTTAAATTTTCCAATTTCTTCGATAATCCGGCTTTTGCCATGAAAAATGTATTTCACAAGTAATTAATAACTGTGTAAAATAAATCAATTTGATTTAGTATAAGTATCATAGGCAAGTATTTATAAAAGCAAAAACACAAGACAGAGAGTTATTAAATGTTTTATTAATAGGAAGGAATCCCAGTATACATAATACTAACTAATGTAGTCGTTATTGGCGGTCTACTGCAGCAATAAAAATATTCACTCGCTTATCGCACTCGATCTTCATTATTGCACATCCCACCAGTCAAGATCTGCTAAAATTTTAGTGTATCGGGATTTCTTTGCTCATCGAACATTAACAGTTCGGTTATTTATTTTTCATCGTGAACAGAACATTCCCTCCAAGGCTGCGGCCCTAAGCTTACTCATATTTATAAATTTATCGTATCTATATTCGTATATATCCCAGTTACAGGCTATAAGTTCATATAAATTTCAAGGTACGGGAAGTATCTACAAGTTAGTCAGTTAGTTCTACCATGTAACGTACGACACCATATTATTATAAACTGCTAGACTACTTTCCCTAAAACTATTCTTTCTACATAATCTACGAACTTACGATTAAGTCAACATATAGAACCTCACAATCATAAACCAACGACATGTCTCAATAAATATAATGTAAAATAAAGATATATGTTGATTACAGTTTCAATAATCATTCATAGGGGCAATATAATGTCTTAGTTCTTAACACGGATATGCATTATCGATTACAATTAATAATACTGGCAGCTTAAAGTACAATGTGTATATATGTTCAACCTAAACTTCTGCATCAGCGACGCTTACCCTTTTGTCCCTATTAAAAATATCAACACGTTTTTTAACACAGCTAAAAAAGATCTTCATAAACACAAAATTATTACTATTCCAAAAAGTAGCATTTTATGCTCAAACATTTTTTCGACTACTTTACTAATATCCCACAATTACAATGATAATCAAGACAAAAAGGTAAACGTGAAATAAAAAGTGAGCAAATGTTTTTTCACTGACGCAGATGTATAAAGAGAGCGTCCTGTGTGAATCGAGAAACAATTATTCAAGACCAACAATCACCATTGTAATTTTATTCAAATGATCATTCATTTCTCTTTAAACAATTCAAATCTGGATACACTCTTTAAATTCTTGTAATCTTATTTAGAAAGCTCGTGGATTATTACAACACGGACGCTCTCTTCACTTAACATTAAAAATAATTATAATACAGATATTGCACGCACTGACCAACAGATACGGATTATAATGGAATAACAGATCACAGGTGAAACTAGGCTTTACCTCTGTAACAAATTAATATCACATGAAAAAATATGTATCAGTTGCCCTCGTTCGAGAAATCTCCTCTTATTACAAACATTCGGACGGATGACATTCTCTTGTTGAGAAGTCATCTAAATTCGAATAAGCGAAATCGATCTCGGACTTACATCTTCTCGGTGAAAAATGTGATGGACCATTTTGTCAACTTCGCTTATCATAAATGGAACTCGAACCAAATGCCAAAAGTGAAGCCCTCGATCGATTAGTTACGTAAATCTATCACTAGCGATAACGCTAAGTGTTGACTATATGATTATGATTAGAAGTAGCATTTGGCATTTCTCTTGCAGTTTACTCAATCATTTTACACACCTGTATCTCTAATTTCCATATTTTTCTAAATCAAACATTTAAATTTCTTAATTCCCTAAATTTCAATTATCAACCCATCCCGTCGAACATCGTTCTCAACCTGCTGCTGAACAAAACAGAATTTCTCTTCAGACGAATTATATTTTAACGAATTTTAAACGAATCTATTTTTGTCCCCTCGAAACTAGTTTCAGTTAGAGCTTTAACAAAAACTTTAGACACCATTTTATTCAGCACCAGATTGTCAACGAAGAAAAGCGTTAAGCTCGTCTCGAAATGCTTGCATTCTGTAAATTGTAAGTTCTTCCAATTCATTGTTAACACTATCGGGGTTTCAATCTGGAACTTACGCACAATATTTTGAGATTTTATTTACACCTTAGCTATCTGAGTTAAAAATAAAATTTCACGAAAACAAACAACCAATCCACCTTCGAATTATCGGAAAATTGTCGATTCTAATTGTTCGGAGGTAGCTGCTTCGTCCTAATCACCAAGGAAGACAACAAGTGTGGTTGTTTATTAACAGGATCTGTTTTAAAATTTAATGAAGTTGATGCTAGCAAACTGCGTCAGTTTGATAAAATCACTAAGAGTAAATTTCAAAACTGATCAACCAACGCCTTTAACTTAGCGAGCGGGTGGAGAAGATAAATATTATAAGAAATAAAGAATTTTTAAAATAGCTTTACATTAACCTATTAAAATAGCGAACTTTTGAAAAATATCTCGGCCATATTTCTAAATGATTAAAATATTTAGATTTGCAATTGCGACACCTACTGCTCACGAATTAGCATTTCACTTTTGTTTCTCTTTTATAAATCATCTCACTGTAGATAGAGAAGGATTAAATTATTGTCCTATTGTCCAGGCTATATGACGATAACCTGGATTGGTTTTTATCGAATCTGGTTTTAACAATCATTTCGAAGAGACTTTAACAAAGTAGTATAAACATTTGTGAGGTTGTTTAGAAACCAAAAACACGGTGTACATCATGTCAATCATAAATGGATGATCGCATAATTGGAAAAGTGAATCCTTCAATTTACGCTCTTCAAAAAGAATAAAGACTAGCGCCTTTAAAGAGCGCTGCGATAGTTGCGCTATAAAAGCTGCGCTATTACTGGATGTAGAAGACACATGTGTTCAGCTCCACGAATTGGAAGACGGTTCACACTGAAATGGCGAACCATTTCCGGTATTGTTTCAAACGGTTTACTGAATTGTCCAAGGATGAAGGCGTTCAAATCATCGTGTCTCTGGATACGCATGTGCATAAATCCTCTAGCACTCCTAAAAACACAAAGTACAAAAATTACACAATTGCAAATTATAACTAACAAAGCATTTCTATTTTCCATCAAAAGCCGTTTGATCTTCCAGATCGTATATTTGTTATTTCTTACAGATCTAATACTTATATATTAGATCTGTTTCATTCAGAACTTAAATAGGTTATGTTCAATGTATTTTTATTGTTTTTAATCAAGGTCTCTAGTCTTCTTGTTTTTAACTTTTCGATATCAATATATTGCAGTTTTCACAGGAAATTTTAGTTGAATCAAATTTCATGACAAATCTAAATTTGGGAGGAAATTTTCCCCCACATGGAGGAAAAGTAACTTTTTCGTTATGGCATCACAGGAAGAAAAAGTAAGTTTCCCTTCATGGCATCACAGGGAGGAAAAGTAACATTTTCTCCCTGTCAGCGAAAAAGATCCGAATACAATTGTAAAAATGTGCTTTCGGCGCATGTAATGAAAAAAATCAAGTTTTTGTGCAATCAACAAGAAATAAAAATTTTAATCAGTTGCCATTTAAAATCAATTCCAACACTAGGTTCGTTAAATTAACAAAAAACGAAACCTACTTTAAAGACAAAGAATAATCCTGCTTGGTCGATTCGCTATTCCGCACAAGGTAACTTCCTTCCCGCAAAAGTCTAAGAACTGCTTCAGCTTCAATGCGGGTAATAGAACCATGGTACCATCTAAAAATCAATAAACAATTAATTAAACAATTCTTTAATTAATTTTATTTAATTTTATTTAATTTTATTTACAATATTTAATACTAACCCCTGTCTCTCCAGTGGAAGATCGACATCAACAAGGTCAGCAGAACTTCTTGAGGCTGTGAGTTCCAGCGGAAGTCCAAGACTCAATCCCCCGGGTTT
This sequence comes from Ganaspis sp. Gsp50, assembly GCA_011057455.1. Classification (NCBI taxonomy): domain Eukaryota; kingdom Metazoa; phylum Arthropoda; class Insecta; order Hymenoptera; family Figitidae; genus Ganaspis; species Ganaspis sp. Gsp50. Next base: position 14,031 of record WNHD01001402.1, read on the forward strand.
TTTTGATCCAAGCTGGTTGATCTCACCCGCTCCAAAAACACTTCCGACCCCATTTCCACCATCCAAATTCAGAGTCATCTTCGGTCTCGCCAAGCCGCCGCCTGAAATGAGTCACGCGACAGTTAGACGCCTTGTCAAACTTCCCTAAACTTAGGTACATGTCAGTTTTCGCAAATTCCCGAGACTAGAAAATTGCTTTCAAAATTTATAAGACACTTGACCAGCCAGAATAACTGTCGTATCAATAATTGCTCAAGCACCTCTAATTCAATGATTCATGATTTTCGTTTTGCAGAAAATATCTATAAGAAAATATCTGTGAGAAAGTATTCATCAGAAAGTATCTATCAGAAAATATCTGTGAGAAAGTATTCATCAGAAAGTATCTATCAGAAAATATCTATCAGAAAATATCTATCAGAAAATATCTATCAGAAAATATCTATCAGAAAATATCTATCAGAAAATATCTATCAGAAAGTATTTATCACGAACAATATTCGCTACAAAACTAAAACAATTTCTAAGATATAAATTTCAATCGAAAAAGTAAAGTGATGCTTTTATCCTAAGGGTCGTAAACCTTTGAATAAGATAAAGTTATTGCCTCGTAAAAATTGTTATTGGAGTACAAAACAGAAATTGGAAATAACATTTCATTATTATAAAAAAAACTGTTTTAAATTTTCTATCTCAGACTTGGTCATTAATTCTTTTTGACCAGACCTTCACCGATCAATTAAAAATTATGCAAATAAATCACTTCTTTTATCCTGAACTTTATAAACCCAGAAATCAACTTGTTTTTGATTAAAATTTTAAGATTCTAAGAAAAGCACCGTGCAGAAATAAAACGTTGTATTAAAGTTTCCCTCAACTTAATATAAGTTAGCTCGGCTTTCTCGTGTTCAACGCATTTTCTAACAAGTAAATAAAAAGTTAATGAAATTGAAATTAAACAAAAAATATTTTCTTTACCAACATTGTACAAGAAAATTGAATGCAACTTGTATCCAAACATTTTAGGAATTCCCCTTTCTTGTTATCGTGGATTACGAAAGCACTTGAAGTACTTTTTAGGATATAAGTCAATAAACTCTCTCTTTTAGGCAAGCTGGTTAACGACAAGCTGTCGAATGTTTTTTGTCAAGGGTGAGGACACAAGTGCCATAGTCAGAAAACTGGAGAGATAATTCTGTGTCAAGGATCAGACCCTTAGATTGTTTGATACAAACAACGTAGGTTGAAAAAAATTCATCTGACAGGTGTAGGGTTGAGTTAAGATCAGACAAGACGAGTGCAATTGCGCACGGGAAGAATTGCAAACAAAAAGAAAGTCAAAGGTTGCCAACTTTCTTTCCCTTCTGACCTCCACGGTCTTCGCCATCAATCCGGAATACTTTTCCTGAGTATGCTGAAATATTAACGAAACGCGGGTCTCTACTACTTTCCAGATTGCCTATGTCTGTTTTATTAAATTTGATTCCCAGCCTCCAACTGGCGATGTATGTCTTCAATTTTCTAGTTCTCACTTCCTCCATCAAGATGTTATAAAATTTTTACACATTTTCTCATTAATCTCTGCCTTCAAACTTGGTCCCTTCTGCACTTCGATTTTGCACTCACGGCGTTTTTAGCACTCGTAACAAGTAAAATGTGCTTCAGTGCGTTTTCCATTTCCTACTTCTCACAGGAAATTGAAAATCGACTCAGAAAATCGTATTGACCTGAGATGAAAAATATTAGCCGTATGGAGGTAACAGAAGTCGGCAATACAGTTTTTCAATTTAGAAAGAGATTTAAAAATCCCTTTGGTATTTTAATACCATTCCAGTATCTCCAAAAAATTACTTTGAAAATTTCAGAAAGGCGATTCTTTGAATGGATTAATTTCAAAATTGAAAATTTCGATTCAACGATTTCGTCTTTTAAAAATAACGCTATTCGCGAGATTGTCTCATGGGAAATTTCCAGTTAAGGTGAAAAGAAGATCTATTTGAAGTGACGTGAAGGTAAAAAAGAACTTTTAATTTTCCTACGAACACAAGACTTATAGCTGTCAGGACACTTCCTGTCCAGGACGAAAACACGGGTTTACCCTTGTTTGGAAATCTTTATCACGACTGATTTGTATTTATTGCGGTCTCGAAAATTCCTGAACGAAACAAAGAGATTCGCGGAGGATTTACGGCGCGAAGTAGTTTTATAACTCAATCTAGATTTACCCTTACTGAAATTCAATTAACGGCGAAGGAAAAAGAAAAAACTCTACGAAGAAAAAAAGACCAACTCGGCCAGGAACATTCTAGAAAGATTTGTTTTGTAAATAAATTGAAAACCACCGAATGATGATAAATTTAAATTTAGTCACGCTGATGATTTTTGGCCAAAAGTGAACAAACGTGAAAGAAATATCATCGAGGATTAAAACAATTTTTTAGAAATTCAGAAAGAAGACAATTTCAAAAGAAGGACAATTTCAACAGGAGAAATTCAAAAAGAGGAAAAGTTTGTCTATGTCGAAGAATCTTGATAATGAAGTTTGTTGATGTAATGAAGAATTCAGGAGATTTGGGCACATACGAATATCACGGTATGAGAATGGATCTTAAGTTCTTGCAGATGTTACACATGTAATAGCGTTATTTTCTCTTTATAGGTGATCCCTTCAGCGTGTTACAAACACTTGGAACCTGCGTGGAATCTTTGATGCATTCTCATGAAATATGAACTACAAAAGCTCATTCTCCACCCGGTGCCAATGCTCTGTAGCCAATTCATTCGCAGATTAGAGAGGGACCAACTTTCAGGGGAAACACCATACTCGATGAAATACTTCATTTATATCCTGTCACCCGAACCTTCACAAAAAGTATCATTCTTCAATAATCCCTACTGTTGTTCTCTTTTTTAGCCGATCGTTAACTTCTGAAAACGCGATTAAATGAACAGTTAATTAAAGTTGAGCAATTAAATGTATTAAACTAATTGACGAAATTCCCTATTGACTAAATTCGATTAAATTAATGTCAATGAAAACCAATGACTCTTTTGAAGATTCAATTTCTTATTAAAATTCCGAAGTTTCGAAAATCTGATCGATGTTCTGCAACAGGAAATAGATTTCTTGACTGAATTTAATATAATACAATTAATTGACTAAATTTAATTTAATACAATTAATTGACAAAATTTAATATAATACAATTAATTGACTAAATTTAATATAATACAATTAATTGACTAAATTCAATAGAATTTTATAAAATTCAAATCAATTGTTCCGCATATTGCTGATCATCAATGTTCGGTACAGATGCAAAAAACACTTAGCACGAAAAATTGTCAGAAAATTGTCAGAGACAATTTATGTTAAAGAAACGATTTAATTCTGAGAGAAAGATGTTTGTTGAATAAAGTTATTTCAGTGGGTTGAGAACCTTTAAAGCGTAACGAATTTTATTTCCACCAGACGGCCAAGATAATTAAAAGCTCTTTAATGGAGTTTATAAACTTTGAAAAGTTATATCAATGCTTTTTGCAGTTGTTGTTGGGTTGCTATCCAGGAAAACGAATGCCAGTGAATTAGAGCGAAGTCACTCGTGTCAAGGTACTTTGGACATGTCCCAAATGATAACGATGGTTTGTGTAATGGAGCCAGCCAGTAAATGTATGTGCGACACATTTCCAAGCAAATAAAACTGCAATTTTGTCTCGAGGAGCCGAGGCAAATAGGAAATAAAGCAACAATCAAAAAGAACCATTCTTTCATTATTTTTCGACTTGAAAGACGAAATGAGAAAATAGATGCATTAAATTTATCTTTCGTCCTTTTTAATTCTTTTACATTTTTAAAAACCCAAAATTCTTTTTTCTGCAAAGTTTTGAAGACGTTTGAAAGCTGTGGGAGGACAATTTCCTGATATTTGCTTCAAAAGATGTGTGAATGAGATATTCTTCATTTTTATAGTTACTCAGTGAAGCGGGTGCACAACGTAAGATACGAAAGACTTTTTTGCGAGAGGTATATCCATAACGACCTGCGGTGGATCTATCCTGCCATTAAATGGCCCGAACGAGATAAATTGGGGCTGAGATTGCAACTATGAATTTCCGCAAGGACGACCATATTAACTGTCCCTGTTAGAGCGATGCAAATCTTTCTCTTTCTATTCAATTAATTAGTTGATTAATGATGTTATCATTTCAATATTGAATTAAACGAACGCGGAAGAAAGTGAAAAACAAATACAAAAAATTCAATGGAATATCCGATCCAATTGTTTTGAGACGTAGAACTAATGTTGGTTTTTAGGCAGACGATCGGTCAAGATAGCTTACGTGATGATCGAAAACACCCTCGTGTGTCGACAAAGTAATAAAATGTCTTCGTCCAGGGAACGAGAACGATCGATCGTTTCAACGGAAGCTTCCGCTAGGAAAAGTAATTGCGTCACTTAAACAAAAAACAGAATTTCCTCTTTCAAAACACAAAAGATATTTCCCAAAAAATATCTTTCAATAGCATTAGAATTTTCGCTTATCTTTTATCCTTATCACTTTACTTTCCCTTTTTTGCAGTTTTCTTAGAAAAAATCCTTTTTTCACTATAAGTTTTTTCACTAATCTTCAGGAAAAAGAACCGAAATAATAAAAAATTGCTGAAAAGTTTATAGATCCAGGAAGCTAAAGAAAAATGTGGATAATAAAAGAAATCGAAAAAGTTCTTTTCTATTCGAGAAGTTCAAAATAAGATAAGATAAGATAAGTTTCCGCTTTACGTGAAACCTATTTAAATATAAAATAAATATTAAGTAGTGAAGGATAGGAATTACAGAAAATTTTGATTTGAACTGAGGGAAATTACAAGAAAAGCCCGGGAGCGCTGACTTTCAAGTTTGAGCCCTTAAGCTAAGGTGAAATCGACATTAAGTGAAGCTTAACGCTGTTAGACGCTGTCTGGAAGGTTTATAACGCAGCATCAAATTGCAGAGTTTCTCGGATCATGATGAGCAACTAATTTCACCTCGAGAAATCTGAAAGAAAGTTTTTCATATTTTCCAAAGGATACGTTTTATTAAAAACAAGGCATGATTTGGAACCGTTTGCAAGCAAAAGGGCTTTAAACTTTTCTCTAAAAAGAAACAAAAATTAATGTAGCAATTGCTCAATTTTCCGAAATATCAATCCATCCCTATCTTTAGATAATTTTATGGTAGATACTAAAATATGTCCATTACATCTTGAAAGATATTTCTACGGGATGAAATTACGGGAAGTTGTAAAATTGAACATAAACCGAGATTTAACATCAAACGAAGACATACGAAAATACTGAGTTCGCGGAATTAAACCGACAGAGCTATTTATTGAAAATATTTTCATAGGCTTTTCAGGATTTAAAAATGTGTTCCGAATGAACGAAAATTTGATACTATTTTTGTCAAAATCGGTTAAAGCTCACGTATAAATAAAGTATAATCTAGAATAGTTACTCGTTTCAAAAAAGCCCGACAAGCTACTGCAATGAAAACTTTCCCCAAAAAATGCTCTGTACGCACACTTGTAAGTCTTGCAATTTTACGAAAAACAATTTTTCAAAGAATAGGAAAAATTGCAGGACTAAAGTTTCGAGTGTGGGCCCACAAAATTTTTTGCATTTTTAGCAGTACAAATGTGTTTAAATAGGTGTGTTTAAAAATGATTGGCCTGTGAGCCAATGAAAAGGCAAACTTTTCGATGAAAATATTCTGTTAGAAAATGTATGTATTATATTGTTTCATCTTATTTTAAGGTTATTTTGTTTATTGTAATATTATTATTTTCTTTGATTTTTTCCATTTCTCTAAATTTAATTATCATTTTTGTTCATTTTTATTAATTATTGTTACCATTTATAGTTTGTAAAAACTTTTTTGTATTTTCTCTTTTTTTGTATTTTCGCGCCCTTATTTTAAAGTCATTTTTCGTTCTTCAGTTGGCCACAGGAGGCGCGAAATGTTTAGTCTTTTCGTCTACTAGGTGTAATTGTGTAGTGCCTACGGGATGATAATTTTTATAATTAATTAATTTTTTCGCAAGTGACACTGCACGAAATGAACTTTCCCCCAAGAATCCAACCTCAACCATTGTTTGGGAAACGTTTTCATCGCGATCTCGTCGTGCTAGCATTTGTATTTAAAATTTCGAGTAAGTATTCCAGGTTATGTTTTACTTAAACACGATCTTCAAAATCATCTGCTAGAGGTAAAATTAGTCACGAATGAGTGAAATTAATCATGAATAAGTGTCATGAATCATAAATATTCGAAATATTAGTCACGAATATAGTAAATTAGTCACGAATATACGAAATTAGTCGCGAATATAGTAAGTTAGTCACGAATATAGTAAGTTAGTCACGAATATACGAAATTAGTCACGAATAAGTCACAGATAGGTGAAATAAAATAACAATAATTGCTAAAATTCGATAGCCCGAAGTGGACAACTTACCGAATGCGGAGGGCGGTTCTAAATCACGAACAGAGAGGCTGGACGATGCTGGAGACGCGCTAGACTCATTACTCTGCGTGCATCTCAATCTCCTCCTAAGTTTAGGCATGTCGAATGGCAAATCTCTTAAGTCAACACTAGTAGCACTTCCTGAAGTTGTAGCATCTTGCTGCATAAGTAATCTCCTCCGTCGCAGCTTTGGCATGTCAAAAGGCAAATCCGATAGCTCAGCTTCGTTATCTACAAGATTGATGTTATCCAATTGTGGCTTGGGAATATGGAATCCAAATGGTTTGCATTTGATTCCCGTTCGAGATTCTATCGAAATTCCACTATCTGATCCTTGGATTTCCGCATCTCCCGATGATGAGGACTGTAATGCTAAATTAATAAGATTTTTATTCTGCGGTGTCCTTCGTTTCTTTGAAGACGTATCCGTAGGTGTGGTGGCATTTGTGTTCGTATTTGTACTGATCTCGGTAATCACTTCCTCTGGAGAAGCTTTTTGGGAATTGTTATTACGATTGTTGTCAGAGGTCTCGGAGGCCGGTTCCTGAGAGGATTTGTCAGAAATGGGGGAGAGGATGTGTAATTTATTTGCATGGGTGAGAAATCCTGAAAGGTTGGGCTGTTGGTGGTGGTGGTGATGATGGTGATGATGTTGGAAGCAGTTGGTGGTACCACTGTCAGAACTGTGGGAGCTGAGACTGGTGCTGTGTCGACTTTCGGAGCTGCTGGTGGATCGATTCCCTTCACTAGTGCTGCTTCGAAGTGACTCCATACTTCCACCACTACTACTCGTAGCCATGCTTTCAGTGCTCGAATAACCAGGTCGTCGTCGATTGTTCCGGAGTTTGAAGTCCAGCAAACCTTGTTCACTTCTCGGCTTCGGGACATCGGTTTCCGATTCGTGCGGCCTTCCCTTGATTTCCATTATAGGTTTGTTCTCGCGGATCAAGCTACGTGGACGTTGTCTTTCTTCTCTTGGCCTGCCTTTGAATTCTAAAATGAGATCCTTGCCAAAACGACGCGCCTGACTTTCAGTGGATTCTGAAACGAAACTTTTGGGTCGTCCTTTGATTTCTAGAATACTGCCTTCACTGCTTTGAAGAGAGTCCTTTGCTTTCAGGGATTTAATCGGTAGTTTCATGTCTTTTAATCTCGGGTGGTCGGGCTGAGAAGGCAGATTGGGTGCACTACGTATGTTTAGTAGAAGATTATCTCTGTTCCCGTGAAACTTTGCAGGTAAAGGCGCCGTGGACGGCGGTGACGGAGTATAGCCCCGAGTTGTTAGTCTAGGTGATCCAGTCTTCTCGTCGCTTGAATTAATTTGGAGGGATTCAATGTCCTGGGACAGGCTCGAAATATTGTCTGATTGCTGCTGGTGGTTAAGGCGATTCGGGATCGGCTTTGGGCGGAGAATTACAACTTTTCGGCGATGGTCCTTATTTGTTTGGAATCCGGAGTGAGGAACAGACTGTTGATGCTTGGACGATTCTGTTGACGAACTCGCTCTAGATAGCGGCACAGTGTTACTAGTTCGCATCTGCGAATGAAGGACAGGATGATTGGTGACCCGATCTAGGTCGTCGAGATCGTCATCCGATCTGCTGATTTTGCAGTCGAAGGCGGTTTCATAGAGTTGGCGTTGCCTGGTCATCTCCTCTTCTTCTTTCTCTTCCTCCTCTTCCTCGTCTTCGTCTTGACCTTCTTCGTCGTCCTCGTTTTCAATCAGAACCTGATGCGGATCAACCTTCCGTGTTCGACGAAACTTGCGGACTTTCTGCCGCGTTACTGGCGGCTTTGTCGTTTCTAGCTCATCTTCTTCAGGCGAAGCAATACAAGTGCAGACATTCGTTGTCAGTTCATGACTCAGAAGTCTGTTTGGTGGCATGAGAGACTGATCCCATTCGGCGATGACACTACTAGGCAGTACCTCGTTTCTCGATTGAAGAACATGCTCGTTTGCTGATGTAGGACTAATTAAATCTTGGCCTTGATGAGAACCAAGCGACGATCCATCATTAGCTACGGAGTTTCTTTTGAAAAGACCAGGAGTTCTTGAACGCTCTTCAGGCACTTCAAGGCTCACACTCTTTCGATATTTGTTTGGCTGCGGGCGGGAAAGTTCTTCTGGTACTTTAAACAAATCACCGTAATAATAGGGTGAAGGATGACGAATTGGTTGTGCTTCTGATGGAGATTGGTCTGGCAGATGAACCAAAGCGACACAATCCACTACCACACTGTCATTTGTCTGGTATTTGTCTTTTTCTGGAATAGATCCTTTGCTTGAGGTCGTTGCGTTCTTCAAATTCTTTTTCCTTCTGTTAATCGACAGTCCTATATCGTCTTCCTCACAAGATGATCCTGATGCTGATGGATCTGAAATAAGACACGTACATTGTATAAATTAATTCATCATTTGGTAATTAACAATGGTTAATAATTCTATCATTATAATTAAAGTACATTATAATCCAAATTTACTTAAAGAAAATAATTTCAAAAATAATTCGAAAAATAGGTATTCCTAGCAGGATATCGATTGGGGTTTTTTCGAAAATCCTAGGTGACGGAACATCAGCTACGGTTGAATAACAGGATCAAAATACGGTAAAATTTGCATAATAGTCTCTTTCAGCCCAGACTCGTTGGACTGAAATGGCGAGAGCATTTGGGTGAAAAAGCCATAAAGCAGCGTCTTAAAAATCGCTTCCTAAAATCCCTTAATGCTGATAAATTCTAGGGTCAGTTTTCATATAAATTTCAATAAAATTCAATAATGTAAATCGTGATAAAATATGGTCGATAAACTATGTACTGTTTGAGAACTATTAGGAAGATTTATATAACATGCAATAGTTTTAGAACAGAGATGATAAAGGGATATCTGTAATAGTGCAACTTTACGTCCGATGCATGTACCTAACAGGACAAAGAAAAGACTGAAGATAATGGGCACATTATGCCTGCTAAAGGCTTTCGGATTCTGGCTCCTCCTTATAAGGGCGGATAAGCTCCATAAACCACACGATCGTGGATTTGACAGGAAACCCGTAGAAGATAGCGGCCAAAGAAAATTTCCGGTAAAATGATTACGAAAAGGATCTGATCTGACCTTTGAAGATTGAAAGGAGCACTGTAACGAGCATAATCGATTAAAACAGTTTATAATTCAAATTTCGAGTCATCAGGTCCATTGCTTTATATCCTGATTAACTGTTAATTGTTGATAACATTTATAACGAAAGTAATTAACAATAATAATAATAATAATAATAATAATAATAAAATAATAATAATAAAAGAATGATTCCGAACATTATTGTAAACGTGTAGCATTATTTTGAAAGTTTAACATTAATTTGAAAATAAGAAATAGTACAAAATTAATTGATGTTTAAAATAACTTGCAAGGTTTAATTAATTTCAAAAATTCAAATAATTTCGTTTAAGAAAATTTCAGGAAGAGTGCAATAGAAATGACATTTTGGAAAATTTCGGAGATATTGATTTCGAGAGGGTAATTAGATTTCCGAGGTATCGGGAATGATAGCGATTGGTAGAGTGCAGCTGAGGGCTATGTTGCAATGCGAGGGTGGAGAGTTGCCCCTAATGAATCTATTAGGGATGGTGAGCGACATCCCTGAAACTGGCAATCACTACAGCATGATCCACCGCTGTTCGTTTCGTCGTGTTTACATCAACTGCTGTCTACTTGATTCTGACGCGAATTTCCTCTGGAAGATCTCTGCGATTCAGAAGCATCCGCCTGACTTGTCTCCAGTGAGATAACAAATCGTATAACTTATACGTTTGCAAAACGACCACTCGAGCACAATACAGATTGCCAAGAATATCTCTCTCTTCACTGAACTTTAAACCGAATTCCTCCACATTGGACGGAAAATCAAAATACATAGTCACATCAGCCACGGAATTTATAAAAATTTCGAATTCTATTCTTTTTTGCAATTGCAATTGCAACATCAATTACAATTGCAACATCAATTACAATTGCGACATCAATTACAATTGCAACAGCAACTACAATTACGCAATTGACAATATTGACAATTACTGTAATAGCGGAAGGTCCTTTCTAAAGATAGAATAGTTGTCAAAGAAAACGATTATTATGAAGACAATTTTTTATTCTTGACAAAGATCCTCATATCCTTTCCTGGTTCAAGTTGTTGAAAGGGAAGAAAAACTTGGATGGAAAAAGAAGAACGAAACTAGGAGAGCTCGAGGCATTTCGGTTCTCCTTTTATTAGATATTGTCCTTATAATAAAACCGAGGGTTGACTAAGGGATGTGGAGTAGAAAGGAATTTCCGTCCAGCCTTGAAACCACCTTCGTAGGTTTTGTAAATGCCTCCACGAAAGATTACCTAGAAATGAAAAATGAGAGCCAATCCCGATTATTGGACTCACTGTAGTAAGAAACACGGTTACTGTCCTCAACCGAAAAAACTATTTTCAGGCTTTCTGGAAATATTTCCTTTAACAATAATATATAATTTCACTTTATATAATAAAAGACTGATTGTCTGTACGCTTTAATGAATAATAGAAACTGGTGACTATTTTGATCAAGGGAAAATTAGAGGCCAAGAGGGAATCCACTTTGGTGAAGAGAAAAATGTGAAAGGTTTGTGAAGCTTTATTGAAGCGTAATAATAGCCCTAGGAGAAGAAAAGGGCGCCTTTTCTGACAAGTCTAAAAAGACGCACACACACACACGGGGTGACCAGGTATGATGACGAAAGTTGATTGAAACAGCGGATGATTACAAAACAAGGCGAATCTTTTAGAACCGCGTCTCTCTGATCTTCTTTGATTGCGAGTCGCGACGGAAAAGAAAATGTACATGGGAGGATTTCAAGTTGGCTGATGCCAAGTGCTAAATTAAAAAGACGCAAGAGGGCGACGCCTTTGAGCGCTTTAAGTGGCAATTACTAACTCTGTTCTCAAATTACTTACTCCAGTTAGTTTTTATACCAGAATTCACCTTTTCTTTTTTGCTTCGCGAGCGCCATCGTCGTTGGCTTATTCCACTTGGAAGCAGTGTTGCACCGATTACCTTAACCTGAACTAAACAGGCCTCTGATTTTTCAAATGCTTTGATGTCTAAGCTTTTCAATATTGTTTTCGTGCAGTTCCTGCACTGAACTGATTAGCTTTTATACGATCAAGAATAACTTGGAAATCAAAACTATAGAATATAACCTAGAATCAAAAGTACTGCTTCAAGTTTCTGAAAATTTTTCCAAACAGCAGCTGACATTTAATTACTAACTCCGTGAGATTTCTATTATTCGTGAAAACAGTCTTTGTCAAGTTCTCCATCCACGAAGCGGAATTTCTAACACTCCTAATAAGATTTTAAGTAGGATAAGCTGAAAGTAAATGAGCAAACTTGAGAGGCGAGACACGTTCTAATCGAAAATTAGATCCCGCTTTACGTGTCGTTAAGCTTGCAGACTTGCTTACATGAATGGGATAAAAACTTGATTTACAAAATTGAAAATATGGGAATATTAAATGTGCGGTTCAAATGGAAGATTGGACTTTATGAAACTAAGTTTCTTATTTTATCTAATGAGGTATGATTAATTATTCGTCAGTATTGACTTTGATGTGAAGTAATGTATTTCGGGTTCGATTGATTTTACTGGTAATAAAATCAATGTAAGTTCAATGCATCCAGAGGGTTGCTGTTGCCAGGGGCACATAGGCCACAGGCGGATTATTCGCTTCCCTATCGGTAGGCATTACTCAATTGAAATCTACATCAGTGGTCGTACAGGGCACGATCGCCTGCGGTGAAAGGGTTCAATTTGGGCGATCAAGGATATACCTATAATCCATACCCACATTCCTCAAGTCCTTTAGTAAATTATAGCTTCCCAATGTCCACTAAACTTTGCTGAAGACAAAGACATTCCTTTCTTTTCCAAAATGCTGAAATGACTCGCTTCTTGACTCAGTTTCATTCCGACTGAATTAAAATAACACATGTAAATGAAATTGAGAGGAAATGAAGAAAGAGAAAAGGAAAAAGAAGAAAAAACATTTGAAACAATTTCACCAACTTACATGATGGATCTACTTTAATATGAAGAATTAATTAATCCTGAATCTGTAATTAACACATCAAATATGGTCACATAGCATGCAAGATAAGAAATGTGAAACTTTTACGTCGGGCAAATTTGGCCTTTATCGGCCATATTGATGGCGTATGCGTGACAACAGTCATTGAACTCGCTTTCGTTTTCATTCTACTAATAATGTTTTCGTGAAGGATACGAAGAAGTTTCTACACACGCCTATCTAATTTTATCGCGTCACATTTCAGGAATATAAATGCGTATCGATCATCAATGTATCGGTGCTTCGTGCGTTGCTGCGTAGAAACAGAAATAAGGCGTCTGCCTTTCAAATTATTTACTTTCTCCCGTTTATTCAAACGTCAAGAAATAAAAAGCACTTTGGTAGCAAAAAACTACATATTGACTTCATTTCTGAAAACAAAAATTCTTGTGCACACATTTTCTTGTAAACGTTGAACAAAGATTGTGAAAGAACGAGGAAGTTGCTCTCGAGAATAACTCTCGAGAATAAGTTTTAAAAAGCGATTAAAAAAATATAACGAAGCATTGATAATTTTCAAAAAGAAACGATTTCACGCCATGGGACACGAGATGACGATTAATTCCTTCATCCACTGGTGCGCATCAACACAAGGGGCAAGTATGGTCAGAAAATCATTTGAGAATTGTCATTCCGATTATCAACGCTCGACAAATCACGAATTACTTACATTACATCGAATACGCAATCGTTGCAAATTACAATAGAGAATTTCAATTGCAATCGAGAACATCAAAGACAACAGGAAACTTTAATTAAAATAGAGAACTTCAACTAAAATAGAAAACTTCAATTACGTAGACAACTTTTAAAATTTGAATTTAAGCTGATTTCCAAAAAGAAAATCCTCTCAAAAGGAAAATCGAGAAAATTAATCAGGCAAACGAAAACCGCGTGGATTTCTCAAGCGGGAAACTAAATCAGATTCGTTGAAATTTCTCATTTATGATAGGGGTGACGCGAGAACTGAGATTAAGAGGTCCTAAGAAAATCTGTTGGTGTACTCGTATGAAATGAGGAAGAACGTGTCGTTGACAGTTAGTAAATGGTCTAGTTTACAGAATGAGAAGAGAGAAAGCAACCGAAACACGATCACGATGAGAGGAAAGGGACCAAGAAGAACAGGGATATAGTCTGAAGGGAAATGAGAAGACCAAGAGAGCTGTAGAGAGAAAGGGTAGAAGGGTCTGTTAACTATTCATCTTCTTGGCAATCCAACGAACTTTCCAAGCGCTTACCCCTGCTCAAATTCTAAAACTGTCGCCGACCAAATCATCCTGTCATAAACTCAACACTTAGGCTTCTCATCCTGATAATGAGGTTCTATCCAATCAACCAAAGGAGTTGTAATGTGGGATTTGAAAACCAGGTTACGAAGAGGTTAAGATTCACGGAACGAATCAACACGATGATCCAGTGATTTGTACAAACGATGCTCTTCGTCGTTTATCTGAATCTGAAATAGGACACCGTCAACAGATAAATCTATCTTTCATTGCCCACTATTGGAAGGTTTCATTGTAACGAAACTTAAGCTGACCGTTTTCCTCTTTATGCAGATTTTGCCGGATATAACTCGTCGGACCAGAGTTCTTTTAAGATTGAGGAGAATCGTCACAGATTAACGTCGTAATTAAAATGAAAGTGTTAATTTTACAAAATGAAATTTATTTACAAAGAGTTTATCATATACAAGTGATTACAAAAAGAACGATTAAAAACTAAATCCATTTCTTAATTAAAAGCGCACGTCATATTCGCGCCGTCGAATGTACGATTTCCGCGTTCTCGTCGCGTTTTGAAACGGAAATTAAGAAGAAATTAGAATGAAATTATAAATCGCGAAATCAAAAGGGGTAAATCGTTAGCGTCATTATCAGTGGCTTCGCCATTGATCGTACGAGCTTTGCTCGTTTTGGTGAGCAAAGCTCACCTTTAGTATTCGTGAGTTTTACTCACAGGGTGATGCGATTTTATCGCAGCCCTGACAGGAAAAGAAAAGGATTAATACATCTTTATTAAAATCTTCGTCTGGGTCGATTCAGTTGCCTGCGTCTAGGCAACCCGTCGTCCACGCTCTCGTCGTCGTCGTCGTCGTCGTCGTCGTTGATCAGTGTATCACGCTGAGAGAGGGCTTCGAGCAGTTGCACTGCTTTGGTGGAAGTCTTGACGTAAGAAATACGCCCGCACTGGGCTACGTCACTGGGATTCTCCGTCTTGGTCCCCTCAGAGTGGTTACACCATTCCTGAGAGAGGACCTGAGCAGTTACACTGCTCGACGTCGAATGCCTCGATCTCACGGTTCCGCCGATCTTTATACCCGACGCGACGCGTGCGCGGCGT